>CP139508.1:351618885-351850999 GCA_021014915.2 Artemisia tridentata subsp. tridentata
TGAAAATTTCTTTTGCACACTTGGTTTCCACATCATCACTGATTTGTCTGAGTTTCTCATTCTCTTTTCTCAGATTTTCATTCTCAATTCTCATTATCTCAAGTTCATCACAGTGATCATTGATGCGTGGTTTTGCAACCTTACAACAGGTTTTACCTCTCAAGGGATCTCAAGAGGCTTGCAATCCCCACCAGGCAGTGTACCTGACCGTTGTAGTATAGTAAAGTGGCAAGTACCGGGGGATTGATCGTTCAACTCAAAGAATAGTGTTCGTTAGGATTGAAATTATTCTAACTAGGTCTAGAGGTGATGGATGATTCTTTTTGTATTTTTATATTTTATGGAAAGCAAGTAAAAATCTCGTGTTTTTGAAGAAGGGGCTGAATTAGTTGCTAATCAACTAACCCAAAAGCTACTAACTAAACTAATATGCAAGAAAAGTAAACTAGGGTTCTACAAGGGAAGTGAAGCATGTCTACCTATGATATGTTACTCCTTGCTAGCTATCCAATTCTACCTATTGAATTGTCACACCTTGTTTTAATTGACGGGTTGTATTCCTTAATACCATTCGTGGGGTGGCGTACGTACTTCCCCAACTCTATAAGCTCCTACTTCACTCCTATGTCGAGCCGGCTAAGAAGCTCCTAACATGGGATCACTAGAATTCGCTCATGCATTAAATACAACCAAATAAACCTAGTACGCATTGGTTCATGTTTCTTAAGACGTTCAAGCAAGTTACCGTATAGGAGGTTAGCCAGTTTTCTTAAGCCTAACATCGATATCACCCAATTAAACAAGAGACAATAGGAAACAAGAATTATAAGCTAAACCAATTAGATCTATTGAAGTGTCACACCTTTATTGATGACGATAGACACATACATCAACAAGGAATCAATAAGATCTAATTAATTATATACAAGTTTCACACAATCATAAGTAGACACAAGGTGAATTAGCAACACATAATCAATGAAGAGCAATTGACAATAATGATAATTGAAGATATAGTATAAGATTGAATCAATAAACAAACCATTACAAGATGTTTATGGCATGATTAAGACCCTCTAAGTTGCTGGAAAAACACCTACCTAAACCCTAGAATCGGACTTAGGGTTTAGGGCTTACAAATAATGAAGTTGTGAAGTTATATTTATAGGCATTTTTCTGTCGGCCCGATCTGACGGCGTCAGACTTACACGTGACGCCGTCACGTCCAATTTTTCACCAAATTGTAGATCTTTTCGTCCCGATCGCGTGGCCTTTTGAATCACCTAAATCCGAGTTCGTATGAGGATTTTATGGCCAAAACAGTAACAGCTACCGCGCGCGCAAGTTGTGACTAGTTAACACGTGATGGCCTTCTTGACGCCGTCTCCCTTTAAACCTCCAAAATCCGTTCTAGCCTATCAGAAGTTGACGCCGTCAAGGTTAAGGGTGACGCCGTCATTCTTTAGCTTAAACCGTGACGACCTTGATCACTCCAAAGGGTGACGCCGTCAGAATTCCAATGCAAATCTCACTGGCTTATCATGTGTATTTTTCATATCCACCACTTTTGCCAAGCCGTGACGCCGTCAAGAGCAAGTCTTGACGCCGTCACATGTACTTTCCAGTATATTTTTGAGACTTTGTCGTTTTCTTCACTTTTATGCTCCAAAAACGTCCAAAATGCTTCCTTTTCCAGATTTCTTCTCCAAAGTACCTAAAATGACAAAAGGAACGATTTAGGGCAATATTTGATCAAATAAATACGATTTAGGGCTTAAATGACCCCCTAAAAGCAGTACACTTTTCGCTTCATCAAATACCCTTACACTTGAGATTTGCTTGTCCTCAAGCAAATGCGCTTTTATTCTAATCAAAATACAAGTTAGGGGTCATTTAATGCTAACATAAAAGTAATTACAACAAATATTCGTTCCACTTTAATCATAATAAGCACGGAGATTACAAACTAGCACCTCACAAGTAGTGTTTAGATACTCACATCTCTCAAGTGTCATCAAAATAAATCTCATAAATGAAAACGGATAATATCTCTCACTACCTGTCATAGCAAATAGATTACCATAGGCTTGGGAAAGGATCGAAAACCTCCTCCACTAGGCGTAAGCACCTAAGATAAACTATCAAAGAGGGCTTTTAAATGGGTTATAACGTTAGGTGTAGGGAAAAGGAAAACACGGTTTTGTTGGATAAGGGATATTTTACTGGTGGCGAGTTAAAGATCTTGATTAATTACATGTACTATACAATGTTGCTAAGCCAAGACTCGACTCGATCTTAAGCTAAAAACAAAATAACAAAAACATAAAATAAACATAAAATGAAACGGGATGGTAGTCCGTATGTTTTTTCTACTTTTCTTTTTCTCATTTTTTTGTATTTTTCTTGATTTTTCGATTTTTTTTTTTTTTTCCATACACTCTTGCCCTACCATCCAAAATAATACATCAAAGGGGCGTTGCATTCCCCTTACACTTGAACTTTTACATAACTTTACAAATAACTACTCTAATGACTCGAATTAAGATAATCGAAACACTTGGAGTACTTTTAAAATATTTAGCACATATAGGGGTAATAAATGATGTTCTTCCCCATTACTCCATTACACTAGTACTTTACCCATGAGTCCCAATCGTCCCAAAATAATATGTACAAGGATATGACTCGACTTAGCAACCATGTAATCAATTAGATAATTACCTAAGGGTTTAAACAAATGTTGTCACAATAATGCACTAAAGATGAGTGCATACAAGGTAGGCTAAGGCGATTTGGGTGTACATTTAAGTGGGGTGTAAACAAATTCTTCCTTTAAGTAAAATGCTTAAAGTTAGAAACGAAAAGATAGGCTCTGAGGGGTGTACTAGGGGTATCGTGTACTAAAAATGAGTACAACGCAAAGGGTGTGGGAGAATTACTTGACCAATGTAGCCAACGTAATTATAACAAAATCACAGGTGTAAAACAATGGGTTAATCCTAATGCCTCTTATCATGTAGTAAATCTAACTACACGAATGTAGTCTCACTTGTGGCCTCGGAATGGTCCTAACGCAAGTTCTAGAATCTAAGTGCTACCGGTACACACATCATAGCATAAATGCTTTTCCTACCAATTCTAGGGGCGAACCTCACATATTTGGGGGTGGAAAATTTTTTTAGTGGTACGGTTTTTGTGCTAGTCATATAACTCCTATCCGTGAGACGCTCATTAAGATCAAAGTTTCACTCCTATATGTTGTAAAAAAATTTAAATTTGGCACTAAAATTGCCCTAACAGGTATTTATCTCAGTTTTATTACACATCTACTATTAAACAAACAAAAATCAAGCGTAAGAGCATTCTCTAATCGTACTTTTACCCCCCCTTACACTTAAGATGAACATTGTCCCCAATGTTCAAATAACAAGATGTAAAAGCATAAAGTAAAAGAATGAAATCAAATACTCCCCTGATTCGCTCGGTGGATAATGAAGTAACATGGTTAGATCTTCTTCCAAGGTAATGTTGAAGCTCCGTGACTAATACATCTCCAAAAGCTTGATTCCACATACATCTCCTTGTCCAAAATAACCTGTTAATCCTGAGAAAACAAACAAGAAAAACCAAAGCATCAAACCGAACAAAGACAACTCACAACTAGGTGTAATTCCAGACTTAGAAATAAAACAATTAAAGATATAATGCTTGCGGAATGAATGTTTTGCAGATTCCTGGAGTTTATAAGTTAGAGATTTAATAAAAACTTTTTATGATTCCGGTAGAAAAACAAAACTTTCAAAAATTTCAGAAAATTAAAACCTGACGCCGTCAGGTTGTAAGGCCTGACGCCGTCAGAAATGATCTGACAGAATTCTCATGTTAAGTTTCCGGAAAATTTCTGGAAAAACCTATACCTTACTTCCTGGAATTCCTGCAAAACTTCATTATGACTCGATACAAGCATTTGACTCAAACAAATACTAATATGCATGCTTATATCTCATTGTTATCGTTCATGTTCAATCTTGTTCTTAAAAACAAATTTGGATTTCCCTTACACTTATCTTTTGCAAAATACCTTTATATGTAGTTAAGACGAAGTTAAAAACAAAATAAAGCATTTTCACAATTTATATTTGAGACATGAACAGTAAACAAAAAGAATAAGAAATGCATACGGAAACAAATAAAATTAAATAAACAAACAGTCAAACAAATAAAGCAAATAAAGCTTGGGTTGCCTCCCAATAAGCGCTTGTTTTTGTTCGAGTCACGAGCCTGACTCTACCCTTATTTAACAAAAATAGGGGAGGTTTTCCCTACACTTAGGATTAAGTGCGGGTGAAAGTAGCGATACACACCCTTAGGGTGTGAATATGCCACGTGAGGTGAAGGGGGTGAGTGAATGGCTTCCTTCATCCTAAAACTACCCGGATAATATTGGTTGATGGGTGGGTCGGTTCCTCTTTTTTCTTCTAGATGTAAATCTAAGGATGAAAAGTTGTGTAAAGGTTGAGGTTCCAATTCATCAACACTAGGAAATTCCCTAGAACTATGAGTAAGGTCATCACTAAAAGTGTGCAAACCTATATCCTCTAGTTGTGCTTGGTCCAAGGGTTCTACCTCCATCGGGATTCCTAAAGTCTCTTCTACTTCTTTCGGGTAAGTCACGGGCGGTGTGGGTGCCTCAAATGATGGTTGAATATTTTGTGGGCTTATGGTGTTTACCTCATTATTCCACGTGTCAAGATCACCTATATCCTCGTCAATTGTTTTCTTAGGTAGTGATAATAACAAACTGAGTGCTTCATCCAACTTATGATTTATTGATACGGCTCTATCCACAATTCCTTGGCAAACTAGGCCGCTTTTCCTATTAGCCTCACTAAAACAAGATCCTAAACATGGAGGTTGTTCATAAGAATCTATCCTAGGTGAAGGCTCATATGATTCATAAGTGTCTCTAAATGAGGTATTTTGAACTTCTTGGTGTTCTAGCCACTCAACCATATCTTGCAATCTTAGAAATCTAAGTGAAAAGTCCATTTGAAGCAAATTACAAACAAAATCACAAAGAAAAGATAGACTACGAGAAAGCTACAAAATAAAAAGAAAATATCTCACTTGATAGGAATCTTGTGAGTAGACCTAATAAAAATAAAATTTCAACCTAAGCAATAACTACTCCCCGGGCTGCGGCGCCAAAAACTTGATGCGTGGTTTTGCAACCTTACAATAGGTTTTACCTCTCAAGGGATCTCAAGAGGCTTGCAATCCCCACCAGGCAGTGTACCTGACCGTTGTAGTATAGTAAAGTGGCAAGTACCGGGGGATTGATCGTTCAACTCAAAGAATAGTGTTCGTTAGGATTGAAATTATTCTAACTAGGTCTAGAGGTGATGGATGATTCTTTTTGTATTTTTATATTTTATGGAAAGCAAGTAAAAATCTCGTGTTTTTGAAGAAGGGGCGGAATTAGTTGCTAATCAACTAACCCAAAAGCTACTAACTAAACTAATATGCAAGAAAAGTAAACTAGGGTTCTACAAGGGAAGTGAAGCATGTCTACCTATGATATGTTACTCCTTGCTAGCTATCCAATTCTACCTATTGAATTGTCACACCTTGTTTTAATTGACGGGTTGTATTCCTTAATACCATTCGTGGGGTGGCGTACGTACTTCCCCAACTCTATAAGCTCCTACTTCACTCCTATGTCGAGCCGGCTAAGAAGCTCCTAACATGGGATCACTAGAATTCGCTCATGCATTAAATACAACCAAATAAACCTAGTACGCATTGGTTCATGTTTCTTAAGACGTTCAAGCAAGTTACCGTATAGGAGGTTAGCCAGTTTTCTTAAGCCTAACATCGATATCACCCAATTAAACAAGAGACAATAGGAAACAAGAATTATAAGCTAAACCAATTAGATCTATTGAAGTGTCACACCTTTATTGATGACGATAGACACATACATCAACAAGGAATCAATAAGATCTAATTAATTATATACAAGTTTCACACAATCATAAGTAGACACAAGGTGAATTAGCAACACATAATCAATGAAGAGCAATTGACAATAATGATAATTGAATATATAGTATAAGATTGAATCAATAAACAAACCATTACAAGATGTTTATGGCATGATTAAGACCCTCTAAGTTGCTGGAAAAACACCTACCTAAACCCTAGAATCGGACTTAGGGTTTAGGGCTTACAAATAATGAAGTTGTGAAGTTATATTTATAGGCATTTTTCTGTCGGCCCGATCTGACGGCGTCAGACTTACACGTGACGCCGTCACGTCCAATTTTTCACCAAATTGTAGATCTTTTCGTCCCGATCGCGTGGCCTTTTGAATCACCTAAATCCGAGTTCGTATGAGGATTTTATGGCCAAAACAGTAACAGCTACCGCGCGCGCAAGTTGTGACTAGTTAACACGTGATGGCCTTCTTGACGCCGTCTCCCTTTAAACCTCCAAAATCCGTTCTGGCCTATCAGAAGCTGACGCCGTCAAGGTTAAGGGTGACGCCGTCATTCTTTAGCTTAAACCGTGACGACCTTGATCACTCCAAAGGGTGACGCCGTCAGAATTCCAATGCAAATCTCACTGGCTTATCATGTGTATTTTTCATATCCACCACTTTTGCCAAGCCGTGACGCCATCAAGAGCAAGTCTTGACGCCGTCACATGTACTTTCCAGCATATTTTTGAGACTTTGTCGTTTTCTTCACTTTTATGCTCCAAAAACGTCCAAAATGCTTCCTTTTCCAGATTTCTTCTCCAAAGTACCTAAAATGACAAAAGGAACGATTTAGGGCAATATTTGATCAAATAAATACGATTTAGGGCTTAAATGACCCCCTAAAAGCGGTACACTTTTCGCTTCATCAATCATCAACAAGCATTTCATGACATGACAAATAAATAGCATTCATTATCACAGATATCACATCCGAACAAAGAACATTCATCAAGAGTCGATCAACATCTTTTTCTAAAGCTTTCTTTTGACCTTTTTGTTTTGCAATTTTGACATATTTTGCATTGAAAATACTCATCATTGATACAACTTCTGACTGGAGTTCCTGTTCCCATTGAGTTGCACAAAGTCGCAGGTGATTAACAAGTGGCAAGAATTATTTTTGAAAAACTTCTCGCTTTTCTTTCTCATAAGGAGAGAGAAAAGTGGAGACTTTGATTTCAGAATTTCTTTCAATAGCGTTTTCCAAAAGTTGAATGTCCTCCATAAATGTTTTGAAATATTTGAGAATGCGACATTCCTTTGGCATTTGTTCATTAACACCTTGACTTGGTAAAGGACCATTGATTTGTGCAATATTGGTAACTGGAGCAACTTCAGATGAAGTATTTATTTCAGTTAAAGAACACGGTTGTACAGATTTCACTTTTTGAGGTACAAAAGATTCTCTAATATGAGGTGCTTTCGAATAATCATATGGTTTGTTATATTTTACATGACTCATCTTTGATCGACACTCGATATCATGTTCTTCTTCCTCTTCAGTACTATAAACAACCACACGTTGAAACGTATCATCAAACAATAATTCGGCACTGTACAACTTAGGGTTTGTCTCGAGTGCTTTGTTTAAAAAATGAGGTTGATCACATCCGATTGAAAATCCATATCCGCGAGGATTTGGTTTGACAGTTAGATTTCGAAGAGCTGTTACAGAATTACCCGCTTTATAAAAAACGTTTTGAAAATCCTTAAGTTTGCCTTCCAATGTCACAATTTCTTCAAGATATGAATCGACACGTTTCCTTGAAGCTTCTTTGTGTTCAGAAAAATTTGTTTGACAAGTTGACAATTCTGTTTTGGTTTTAGAAATTTTCGATTGGAGAATGTCAACCTGTTTTTGAAAACCAAATATTTCTTGTTCCTTTTGTGAAATTATTTCATTCTTGGAAACGGTCAATTCACGAATTTGATGTTCCAAATTTTGTACTTTTACATATGACTCTTGGAATGCAGACTCAAAACTTTTCTCACGTTTTTCTTGGTTTTCAAATTGTGAAAGTTGTTGCTTGTAGCACTCAAGGTCCTTTGTCAACAGTGCAACTTTGGCTTTTAAGTTTTTGTTAATGTCATTGCATTTGTCCATTTGGGATTTATGTGCATTCAATTGTGATTGGGTGGCAAGCAATAAGGTCATGAGTTCTGAATCTGAATCTTGCATAAGATCATTTTGCTCAAGATGTTCAGAATTGTCATCGTCAAAAGAATCATCAAATGAAACTACTGGGTTAATTTGATCATCATCAAAGGTAACCACTGTGTTTATTTGATCATTGTCTGAAGATGAGAATGATGATTCATGTTGAGCAAAATTATCTTGTGTAGATGTAGATACAGATGGTGATGCAATTTCATGAATTAGACAATCTGCTTCAGATACCTGAGATAAGCCATCGAAGTCATATACCGGGCCTGTCTCGGTCATGTTCATCTCCTGCATGTTGGCCATTAACATGACTGCAACATTAGCCTCCAGATCCTCCATTTCGTCATCGGAGTAGACATTTGCCATAAAACTCTGCTCCTTCTCTGTCAAAATACCACTGGCCTTTTCATCCTTCAATGCCATGAGAAGAGCTTCTTTATGATATGCACTACCCATTGTTCTCGGCTTGGGGCATGCATTAGCCATATGACCATTTCCCCCACAATTGTAGCAAGTGATGGATGTATTAGCAATCCCTTTCCCTTTGTCAGCAAACTGATTCCTTCTCTGATTGTTACCCATGCTGTTTCGACTACCTTCCTGAAGACCGATTCTGAATCTCAACCCGTCCATTGTTAACTACTGCCTGATTTCTGGTGTTTGATGATGTCCTCAGACGATTGTTTGACCTGTTGGAGAATTTGCTGAATGCACGGGCGATTAATGCAAACCCCTCATTTAAAGAATTAAATGCATCATCTTCATCAGTGTCAACATTGGAGTACATGTTGTAATCAGTGTTGTCGAATGGAACAAGTTGATTATCAGGGTATTGTTCTGGTGCTTCATAAGGGATAATTTGATTTGACGGTTGTGGAGTAAACCCTGAATGAGGTGGTGGTGGTGGAACAAGCTCCTGGTTTGGTGCAAAATGTGATTGAGCCATGAAAGCAAGTGAGTTTGGATTAGGTGCTGGTGAGAATCCTCCACGTGCAACTCGATCCTTATCAACTTCAGATTGGTGTTGTTTTAGGTAATCATATAACAACCCATAAGATACGTCATTTATCTTCTTGGCTTGACGAACGAATGTGACGTACTTCTGCCAATCTGGGCCGAGGCATCCCAAAAACTTTGAGTTGACAGCAATCTTTGGTAAGGTAATGTTGTGGCGATCCAGATCATTGATGATATTAGTGAAACGATGATAGTATGATTCCAAGGATTCCTCAGGTTCAATCATGAAGTGTGTGTATTCCATGTACAACTTTGATTCCAAGTCCTCTTGATTCAGTTCAGTACCTTCCATAAGCAGATGTACGTGCTCCCACATGTCCTTGGCTGTCTTCTGGGCATCAATACTCCTGAAGATAGGGTTGGGAATCCCTTGGAGTATATAAGACATGGCTAGCTCATTGGCCTCTTGTTGTAGGACTTGTTCTGCAGTTAGTTGAGCTAGAGGAGTGGGGGTTGTTGTTGCTTCTCTTGGAGGAACTTGAGTTGGATCACCGGGAATGGTTGTTGTAGGTGTTGGATATGGTCCATCAATGATGACTTTCTTCATATATTTCCCGTGAGGTTTCCTTAGCTCAATGAAACGGAGAAACCGACTGGACCACTGCACATAGTTTCCAGGTGTGAGCATAGGTGGTGTGTCTTGAGAACCTGCTTCATGCCTCGATTGCTGACTACTTATGGCTTCACACATTTTGGTAAACCAATGTGGTTCTCTGGAAGATGGTTGGTAGTTCTGCATTGGTTGTGGAAGAAGTTGTTGCTGCTGAGGGAATTGATGTTGATGCATGAGCATTTGATGTTGTTGATACTGTGGTTGGTATGATGGTTGATACTGTTGCTGAGGATATTGCTGCTGAAATGGTTGTTGACGGTACTGTTGCTGTTGTTGATTGTAGAAGTTGTAATTGTATGGTGGTTGAGACATTCTTGTGTTTTGTTGATCGTGTAGATAATTAAGATGTGTGTTATGAGTTATGAGGTTTGATTTTGGTTAAGTGATGTTTTTGTCCAATTTCGAAAGATTACTGTTCATTTATGCCAATTGCGAAAGGTCTGTCAATTGCGAAAGGTTTACCAATTGCGAAAAAATCTCCAATTGCGAAAGGTCTATCAATTGCGAAAGGTTTACCAGTTGCGAAAAATCTGTCAATTGCGAAAGATCCAAGAATTGCGAAAACTCCAACAATTACGAAAAAAATTGATAATTGCAAAAAGTTTCCTAATTGCGAAAGATCAAACAATTGCGAAAAGTTATCTTAATTGCGATATGAAAGGCAATTGCGATAAGTTAATCACAATTGCGAAAGATCTAGCAATTTCGAAAGATTTTCAAAATAACAATTTCAATCACTATCTCAAATCTTATACAAGATATGAGATTTAACGCCAAGTCGAAGTATTTTCACAAGCTTATACAAGCAAGTAAAATACTGAGTTCCAATTCCGAAAGATCCGAAGGCTGCTGAATTGCAAAAAACCCTTGAGATTTGCGATAAACCCCTCAATTGCGAAAAACCCTCTTTTATCGAAATTGAATTGCGAAAAACCCTCTTTTCTCGAAATTCAACCAGTTACAAGAAACCCACTTTTCATCAACTTTCCGATAACGCTAACTAACTTAGATTACTTAACGACTAGAAAACAAAGTTTTACCGATTGTTTTTGATTTCTAACGACTAGTAATCCCTAAATATGAAAAAAGTTATGAGCTTTAACGTTTAACACGAAAATTTGATGATGTTTATGGAACTTGCAACGAGAGGAAAAACGAGTGAGTTTAACGACTAAAAACTTGAACAAAAACTTGCGTAAACAACTAAACCAATCTTAACCACTACTTAGTAACGATTTAAACTACTCAATAACACAATCCTAACTATCCTTTGGCGTATGATACCACTTGATAGTCCCTATTAATGACGCAACACGAGATCTAAACAACCACTATAACCACGACTACAACTACTCTAATAACTATGAATGTAAATAACGAGACTAGTAATGAATTACGAGAGATAAGAGAATAGAGATGAAGAGAATTCGGATGATTTTATTTCATTCAATAAACTAACAAAGCTTCGGCACATGAAATGAAAACCAACAAACAAAATGATCACCCTTAGCCTCTATTTATAGGCAAGGATTAGGGCAACCATGTGCTAAGTATATTCTTAGCATATACTTAGCATATTCTAGAATTATTCTAATTTGATTCCCATGGCACATGGGCTACTAATGTGCCATGGGCTTGTATCTAAACATATAGCCCATTACATTTAAGCAACTAATTAACTAAACATGACTAAGACTTGATTTACAAATAACAACGTGTTCCCAACAATTACAGAGATAGAAAACCTAGTAAGCAAGAAAGTAAAAGTCATTAGATGTGATAATGGGACAAAGTTTAAGAATAGAGTTATGGATGACTTCTGCAAGGAAAAAGGTATTATGAGAGAATTTAGTGTTGCAAGAACTCCTCAGCAGAATGGAGTTGCTGAGAGGAGAAATAGAACACTCATAGAAGCTGCTAGAACCATGTTAGCCGACTCTAAGTTGCCTATCACTTTTTGGGCTGAAGCAGTTAATACTGCTTGCTATGTCCAGAATAGGGTTTTGGTTGTCAAATCTCACAATAAGACATCATATGAGCTTTTTAGAGGTAGAACTCCTGCAATAGGATTTCTTAGACCTTTTGGATGTCATGTGACAATTCTGAATACCTTAGACCATCTAGGAAAGTTTGATGGTAAAGCAGATGAAGGATTCTTAGTTGGATATTCTCTCAATAGCAAAGCTTTTAGAGTATACAACTCAAGAACTAGAAGAGTAGAGAAAAACCTGCATGTGGAATTTTTAGAGAATAAATCCAATGTAGCAGGTGAAGGTCCAAAATGGCTATTTGATCTTGAGTCTCTAACCAAATCAATGAATTATGTGCCTGTTGTTGCAGAAACTAATGAATTTTCAGGTTCAGAAACACATGATGCAACAGATGAAGCAAGGTTAGAAAAGGAGACAGATCAAGATTATGTGATGATGCCAATATGGATAAGTACAAGTGTGGATTCAACTTCTTATGTGAACCTCCTTCTGATGAACTTAAAGAAGGGATTGAAGCTGAAAACAAGGAAGATGAGACTGAGGAACAAGAAAATCAAGGTAGTAGTACTGATGAACTCAAATAAGTACATTTTATTACTATCATTTATCCTATTTATTTGACTTGTTTTACTATATTATGTATGAGGATTGATACTTAATCGTTTACTTTTGTAATTCTCAGGTAAAAACAAGCATTTGGTGAAACTTGGCGATTTTGGACTAATTATGGAGCAAAACGTGCATAAAGTGAAAGTCTACTGACATGGACAAGATCAAGTCAATTCTGCTCCAGATGCGCCGCATCTCACTCTCAACATGCGCCGCATCTATATCAAGATATCACCAGATACGATCCAAGATACAAGAGGACATGCGCCGCATCCTAATCAAGAGTTACGCCGCATCTGCTGGCGGTGTACGAATATTCCTGAATATTATAATCTTGGACCCCACGCGAAGTTAAGTACATACGCCGCATCTACTTAGTAGATGCGCCGCATCTTCCCTCAGACAGAAACTATAAATACCCCGTAGACCAGACGAATTAAAAGATCCGAACCCTAAAAACCGAAGTTCGAACAGCAGAACAGGAGGACGAATTCAGTCAAGAAGGCAGCACAAGACACACCCAAATCGAAGATACAAGAGCTGTAAGAAGGTGCTGCATGTATTTAATTCATTAAGTAGTTTTGTTTTATTGTGTTAGCAAACTTTAATTCATCAGGATTGGTGGCTTGTGTAATGTGACAACGAAAGATTGCACTCCCTTTAATACTTGCTTTCCCATCAATTAAAGTTTATATGATGATGTCTTTGGTTACTACTTATTAGTGCATTGATAACCTCTGTGTTTATTAGTGGCTTGCGGGCATTTGACTGCGGGACATAATGTGGCTCCCACGGTTGTTTCTAAATTGATCACTTAGGAATAACTTTTAGACATAAGTAATCATTAAGGGTTTACTCGCCGATGAGAATAGGACCAACGAGAAAGGGTTAATTACATACACTTCATATAAAGCTATCAATAAAACAAGTGACAATCTACTTAATCATAAGGACAGCCCTCTTATTGTCTCAAGTATCTATCTGTGTACGTGCGTGCTACTTGCTGATTCGTGCCTATTGTTTATTTTATTATTTACTTGCAAACAAAACCGTGCCAGTCTCTCAGGCTGAAACCCCCTTGCGTTAGGATATTAAAATACTGATTAGATTAACGAGATTATACGTTCCACTCTTAGTGATCGACACTCTACTTACCATTATCTTCATACTGACCGGGTACACTGCTCGTTAAGTGTGTGTGTTATTGATAAGTCGGCTAAATATAAATTTAAAACTTGAGTAGGCATTAAAACTGCTAAACCGCAACGACACATCACGCGCATCAAGTTTTTGGCGCCGTTGCCGGGGAGTGAATTGTTATTTTCTGTTAATTTGATTAGTATTTTAATTAGGTTTTTCTTTTTATTAGATTAATTGCATCATTGTACTATTTTGCATATTTGTTGTATTGTGTGTTAATTGTTTTCTTTTATTTTTGTGTGTTTATTTTTGTTTGAGTGTTTAAATTTTTGTTTTTATTTTTCGTATTTTTCTGTTCTGCTATCGTTGTACTGTGCTAAATCGAACGATACGGCGCATCTGATCTCTCAGATACGGCGTATTGCGTTCAATTTTTTAAAATACAACGCGTTTAATTAATTCGATACGACGCATCTTTTCCCCAAGATACGGCGTATCTGTTTTTAATAAGAAAACTTTTCTAAACGATAAAGTAATACGACGCATCTTCTTTTGAATATACGGCATATCTGATTTTGATAAAAATTTTCTAAACGTTAACGCCATACGACGCATCTGCTTTAGCAGATACGGCGTATCTATTATTTTGATTAAAAACAGTTTGCGAATTATTAAACAAATACGGCGTATCGATCTCTGTCGATACGGCGCATCCTACTGAATCAAAAATCTTTTATTTTTAAACGTAACGAAATTACGGCGCATTAACTTTCGTTAATACGACGCATTTAATTTTAATTAGATAAGCTGATTTTTGATTATTTAATTCGATACGGCGCATTCATAAATTCTAAGCGGCGTATCTATTTTCTGAAGAAAGTCTGATTTAATTTTAACGATTATAAGATACGGCGTATCCAACTTTTTGGATACGGCGCATCGTCTGCAGATATCAGCTATTCTGTATTCGTATATCCGTTTCTATATTCATTAATTTCTCTTCTAGCGAACAAATCCTACTGATGATTTTACCTTTGATGACAGATTTTGCTATGGAAGACATGTCAGTTAACGGATATCTTGCTAAGGAATACTTGCTTTCAGATTCATTCAATATACTCATGATCGATGCAGACTTATTCTCTTGGGAGACTCCTCTTGAAGCTGCTTTTAAGGAATTTATGCGTTTATGCAACATTGACAAAGAGGTATTCTCTTATGATGTATTTGTGAGGTACACTGGAGAAGAATTGTCGCTCTTATGGCCTATGATTGAAGCCGAAGGATTGAACTGGACTACTATCGAAGAAGATGATGGGAAATTCTCTCTTGCATACATGGACTCAAGCAACAACAATTGTGGTGGAGGCAATACCCAAAACTCTTACATGCCTTATTCCGAGTGGTACTGGGGATTAAATGAGAACTATCAGGATAATGACATGAATTATGCTTTAGCGGAATTACTATTTCATGGCAGGATAGTAAGATTGATAGACCTCTCCCTCAATGATTGGCTAGAACTCAAATATGGTAGTCCGGAATTCGCCCCTGTAAACGAAGTCAAGCAGATTATGACTTCATGGTTGACACGGAGTTTTAAGAAGCAATTTAACGAGTTCATGGAGATAAAAAGGAATATGATTGGGAAAGTTTGCTTTGACGTTAACCACGATCCTAACGATGTTAATTTTTCGGAATGGTTAGCTAGTAAGTTTAATAACCATAAGAGCATG
Source organism: Artemisia tridentata subsp. tridentata (assembly GCA_021014915.2). NCBI lineage: Eukaryota > Viridiplantae > Streptophyta > Magnoliopsida > Asterales > Asteraceae > Artemisia > Artemisia tridentata. The sequence goes on from CP139508.1 coordinate 351,634,196, forward strand.
GATCGAGCTACTAAGGATGCATTATGGGTATATTGGATGAGAGGAGAAGACGAAGAAGTAGAAAGCGATTATGGGTCGTCACTTCATGATTCAACAATCAATGAAGGCATTGAAGAACTTTTCAGAATTGACATTGATTTGTTAGAGTATGAGACACCCTTGTGCAAGCAGTTCAAGGAATTTAACTACCTTCTTCGAGTCGACGATGATGTGCTTACTGGAGATCTACCAGGATTTAAGACTTATGACGATTTCAAAAACACCTGGTACTATGAATGGAATGACCAAGTACCATGGGTTTGGGATAAACCATGGGAATTTGCGCACATTAATCATACCTGTACACCCTTCGTTTTCAAGGACGGGAGTAGTGTTTGGCCAACCTGTGATTATAAAAGTGACGGAACCTGTAATGGGGGAAGTATAATTGGGATGAAAAGAGTTGGAAAGGATGTAACCTTTGAAGATTATGAGTGGTACGATAATATTGAAGACTGCCCACGAAAATCGGAGGCTTTACAAGAAAAGGGCAGGATTGAACGCTTGAAAGGACTTAAGGGGACATCGGATACTACTTTCTGGGAATGGGTGCATAAACAGTTTGATGATTTCACGAAGCTTAGTCGACGGTTACAATATGACTTGGAAAGAGAATGGGAGGCGATTCAAGATGATAATAATAATGAGTCGTTGATTGAGGAACTAGATGACTATTTGATTAAGGATCCTTATTTTAAGTTTGTTGACAAGGACGAAGAAGAGTTCACCAAAAGAAAGTGTCAACTACTTGGGATTCCATACAATGAGCCACCCATGACTATTTCTGAAAAATTTAAAATCATCAAATATTCTTTGGGTCCTGATGAAGAATATACTGCTGTGAAGACCAAGAGTTATATTAGATTAAGTCAAACGGAGGAAAACGTCGCAGAGATATACGGGAAAATCTTTCGGATGAAGGAAGAAGGATGGACCGTGACAAGGACCAAGTAAAGAGCTGAACGTGAGTCTAACTTGAAGACTCTGGAATAAAGACAAGTGCTTACCGGGAGACAACCCGGATTTATCTTTTATTATTCTGTTTTCTGTGTCGAGTCAGTCAGACCCGCTGAGGATACGGCGCATCTCAACCCTGAGATGCGACGCATCTCCTGCAATGGTCATATCTTATTTTATTTTTCTGCATTTTTATTTTAGACTTTAAAACTATTTATCAGTTTATTTTAATGCGGCGCATCCCTGGTTAAGGATGCGGCGCATCTTTATTCTGATCCGTATTAATTCCAGGCTCGATACGGCGTATCTTCTTCCATAAGATACGGCGCATCGACTGACCTGATGATTTTCAGTTTTAATTTTTTTTTAAGTTTTATTTTTATCTAACTACTAATGTATTATGCAAGTTGAACCTTTCTTATCTTAGGTGTGTTTTAAAGTATTGGTGGTATTATAGTTTTCTGAATTTCCTGTGGATACATCAAGTATGAAGCTTTAACGTTCTAATCCACATGGAAGTTGATTTTTGCTCTTACACTAATGGAGGATCATACCGAGCAAATCTCAGGGGAGTTTTTCTGTTCTAATTCTTTTTATTTTCCAGTTTTTAACCTTTTATACAAACAACGAGGACGTTGTTTAACTTAAGTGGGGGGATAGGAGAATTAGAACACTTAACAATTACTTGTCCTAAACTTTTTCAAAAATTATGCTTAAAATGTGCTTAATATATCAAACTTAAAATTTTTTTTAGCATGTTTTTGTTTAAGATCTAAGTTGCATAGCTGCACACATGACGTTATTTTCAAAAATTGTGATTTTCCAAAAATTCACAAATCTATGAGTGTGCCGGTGACTTGTAAACTTTAGAACTTGGCTTGTATACTATTCGAGACCACCATAATGAGTATTATTTATTTAATTGGAATGACTTGTCTAAATTGGTAAAATTCTAGGATTACACCAAAAAGCCTTTAAATGTTATGTGTTATTGACTAACTACACTGGTTAGTTAACCCCCGTATAAAACCTTTTGTTACTCTCATTTTTAGAGTAAGATACCCCTAGAAAAACACTCAGAGCCATTCCTTTCGTTTCTTACACCTATGTTTAAAATGTTTCGTTACACCCTTACACCTTAGCCTACCTTGTAGATTAAAGTCCGTGGTTGGTTAATTGCTATAGGCAGAGTGTGTTTCCTTACATTACCTGTGTTCGCGTGCGTAATTCATTATCTTTGGTTAGGTCGGGAAATTGCACAATGCAATTGGAGTGAAAGTAAATAGTGTATATTTTTGAGTTTATTTTTCGTGTGTTTACTACTTTCACTATTACCGTTATTTCTGAAAGTATGAAAAGTATGAAAAAAAAAATTATCCGGAAAGAAAGTTATAGTGATGTGGTGAAATTTTACACATCTATGTTTATGTTTCAAATAAAAAAAAAAAAAAAAAAAAAAAAAAAAAAAAAAAAAAAAAAAAGAAAAAGAAAGAAAAAAGAGTTGGATGTTTATTTTAAGCCAACGATGTAAAGTTATGTAAGTGGTCGATATCACCGCTATTTGTTGTATTATATCTATGGATTGAATGGGAATTGGCAGTTATGGGAACGCCAATTAAGGTTTATTCTTTGATTAAGATCTTGTTGAGTATAATTCGTGTCTACCTAAAGCGTGTGTTTCAAGTGTTAAAGCGTGAGTTATTCAATGATATGAGTCTTATTCATGGGATGGTTGGGATAGTGATTAACCACACTTAGGATTTTAATTTATTTGTTTTGTTTATTTTTATTTTTACACCAATTTATATCCCAAATGTTATCCATACCCTATTCTTTATCCAACCAAACCTTTGATTTATTGAGATTAGGGATTTGAGCAATCTTAAGTATCGTAGTCGTGGATTCGGCTATGTATTTATGATTTTGTCGCCCTTTTTGATATATTATTATTGGTGAAGTTTGGACCTATCTTTAGCCTATTCGAGTTAAGGATTTGAGCAATTGCAAGTATCGTGTTCGTGGATTCGATCATGTATTTGTGATTTTGTCGCCTTTTCTGGAATTTGAGATCGATAGTGTAAATAAGAATAATTAACCCTTAAGCCTACAAAACCCTTTTTACCGCTTTAGACTTGTTATTCCTTAGCTTTAGTGGTGGAGATGTGTATACTTGCCAAGCTTATGATAGAATATTCGTCGCGACTGGACAGTTAAACGATTAGATTTGCTTTTATCGACTTATTTTATTTTATTTCTAATTCGTTAAGTGTTTAGTTGTGTGATTATGAAATAAACGAATACATGCTTAAATATAAAAATAAATCCTAACATCTCTTAGGATACATTTTCATGAGATTTAATCTAAGGTTTACTTGGGGACAAGTAAAGTTCAAGTGGGGGGATATTTGATGAACTCAAATAAGTACATTTTATTACTATCATTTATCCTATTTATTTGACTTGTTTTACTATATTATGTATGAGGATTGATACTTAATCGTTTACTTTTGTAATTCTCAGGTAAAAACAAGCATTTGGTGAAACTTGGCGATTTTGGACTAATTATGGAGCAAAACGTGCATAAAGTGAAAGTCTACTGACATGGACAAGATCAAGTCAATTCTGCTCCAGATGCGCCGCATCTCACTCTCAACATGCGCCGCATCTATATCAAGATATCACCAGATACGATCCAAGATACAAGAGGACATGCGCCGCATCCTAATCAAGAGTTACGCCGCATCTGCTGGCGGTGTACGAATATTCCTGAATATTATAATCTTGGACCCCACGCGAAGTTAAGTACATACGCCGCATCTACTTAGTAGATGCGCCGCATCTTCCCTCAGACAGAAACTATAAATACCCCGTAGACCAGACGAATTAAAGAGGATCCGAACCCTAAAAACCGAAGTTCGAACAGCAGAACAGGAGGACGAATTCAGTCAAGAAGGCAGCACAAGACACACCCAAATCGAAGATACAAGAGCTGTAAGAAGGTGCTGCATGTATTTAATTCATTAAGTAGTTTTGTTTTATTGTGTTAGCAAACTTTAATTCATCAGGATTGGTGGCTTGTGTAATGTGACAACGAAAGATTGCACTCCCTTTAATACTTGCTTTCCCATCAATTAAAGTTTATATGATGATGTCTTTGGTTACTACTTATTAGTGCATTGATAACCTCTGTGTTTATTAGTGGCTTGCGGGCATTTGACTGCGGGACATAATGTGGCTCCCACGGTTGTTTCTAAATTGATCACTTAGGAATAACTTTTAGACATAAGTAATCATTAAGGGTTTACTCGCCGATGAGAATAGGACCAACGAGAAAGGGTTAATTACATACACTTCATATAAAGCTATCAATAAAACAAGTGACAATCTACTTAATCATAAGGACAGCCCTCTTATTGTCTCAAGTATCTATCTGTGTACGTGCGTGCTACTTGCTGATTCGTGCCTATTGTTTATTTTATTATTTACTTGCAAACAAAACCGTGCCAGTCTCTCAGGCTGAAACCCCCTTGCGTTAGGATATTAAAATACTGATTAGATTAACGAGATTATACGTTCCACTCTTAGTGATCGACACTCTACTTACCATTATCTTCATACTGACCGGGTACACTGCTCGTTAAGTGTGTGTGTTATTGATAAGTCGGCTAAATATAAATTTAAAACTTGAGTAGGCATTAAAACTGCTAAACCGCAACAACACATCACGCGCATCAAGTACAAATGATGTTTCTACTGTTGAGACAGAGCAACCTACTGCTAGGCTAAATGTTTCTACTGCTAGGCCAAATGTTTCTACTGCTGGCCCATCAGACTCAACTGAAGCAGATTTCTCAGAAGATGAGGTGGATTTCAATAATCTCCCTCCTGACTATCATGTTCCTACTACACCACACACAAGGATTCACTAAGTCCACTCCCTGGATAATGTGATTGGAGATGTACAATCAGTGGTGAAGACAAGGCAACAACTGATGTCTTCAGACCTACAAGGGCTTCTTGATGCTCTTTATGCATCAAAGCAGCATGAGTATTCCAACTCTTGCTTATTTGTATGTTTTCTATCACAAGCAGAACCAAAGAATGTTCTTAAAGCCCTAGATGATTCAAGCTGGGTAGAAGCTATGCAAGAGGAGCTTCTTCAGTTTAAGATTCAGAAGGTATGGGTGCTAGTTGATTTACCCAAGGGTGTAAGGGTAATTGGCACTAGATGAGTTTTCAGAAATAAAAGGGATGAAAGGGGCATAGTGATTAGGAATAAGGCTATATTAGTAGCCCAAGGGTACACACAAGAAGAAGGGATAGACTATGAAGAGGTTTTTGCTCCAGTAGCAAGGATTGAAGCCATTAGGTTATTTTTGGCTTATGCTTCATTTATGGGCTTCACAGTTTATCAAATGGATGTCAAGAGTGCTTTCTTATATGGTACTATTGAAGAGGAGATATATGTCTCACAACCACCAGGGTTTACTAACCCAGACCATCCAGACAAAGTGTACAAGGTAGTCAAGGCTCTTTATGGCCTTCATCAGGCTCCAAGGGCATGGTATGAAACACTGGCTTCCTACTTAATTGAAAATGGATTTCAAAGAGGCAAGATTGATCAGACATTATTCATCAAGAAGCACAAGAAGGATCTTTTTCTTGTACAAGTGTATGTGGATGATATCATCTTGGGATCTACAAGGAAGGAGATGTGTTTAGAGTTTGAGAAACTTATGCATGATAAGTTTCAGATGAGTTCCATGGGGGAACTTACATTCTTTTTGGGTCTGCAAGTTAAGCAATCTAGTGAAGGCATATTTATCAGCCAAGATAAATGTGTTGCTGAGATACTAAGGAAATTCAATTTGCTGATTCAAAAGTAGCAAGTACACCAATTGACTCTGAGAAGCCACTTCTTAAAGATGTAGATGGAGACAATGTGGATGTACACACATACAAATATATGATAGGTTCTTTGATGTATCTCACATCATCAACACCTGATATCATGTTCTCTGTTTGTGCTTGTGCAAGATTTCAAGTAACTTCAAAGGTTTCTCATTTAACAGCTGTCAAGAGGATTTTTAGATATCTCAAGGGTCAACCTAGGTTGGGTCTATGGTATTCTAGGGAGTCACCTTTTGACTTGGTAGCATATTCAGATAGTGATTATGCAGGTGCAAGCTTGGACAGAAAGTCAACAACTGGAGGATGTCAATTCCTTGGGTGTAGACTTATCTCATGGCAGTGTAAAAAGCAAACAATTGTGGCTACTTCAACAACTGAAGCTGAATATGTAGTTGCTGCAAGTTGCTGTGGTCAAGTCCTATGGCTTCAAAACCAACTTCTTGACTATGGGTACAATTTCTTAAACACTGTCATATATATTGATAATAGTAGTACAATTTGCATAATTAAAAACCCAGTGCAACACTCTAAAACAAAACACATTGAAATTAGACATCATTTTATTAGAGACTGCAATGAGAAAAAGTTGATTCAAGTATTTAAAATTGATTCTGATCACAACTTTGCAGATCTTCTTACAAAAGCTTTTGATGTTGGAAGGTTTCAATACTTGGTAGCAAGTATTGGGATGCTAAATCCTCAATGATTTAAAACTCTGTGTTTATGTATATAAATTTTTGTTTGTACTGCTAGCTTTGTAAATTGGTACTGTTATTGAAAAGTTTGTACTGCTAGTACAAATTTTGATTGTTCAGTTCATACTGTTAGTCATATAATGATACTGCTATAAGACAAATGTTTTTGCATTTTGTTTATTGGTTTTGGACTAACAATTTTAGGTATGAACATTGAGCACAAAGGAAGTTTCAAGTGAAATGGAAGCATCATAATGATTATGCTAGTTGCTGACATAATAGGTTCATGATGGACTGAGTTTGGGAATTCATTAACAAAGGTTTACATCTAAGTTAATAAATTCTTTAAAACTTCTTTCTTGAAACCTGATTATGATGTTTCACATTGACTTGATGGCTCAGTTGGTCAGATAGTAACTGACACAACTCACTTTCGATCATTTTATACTTTAATTAGTATAATGAGCAAGTCTAAGGATATCTGATAGAAAGAACAGCGAACAAATGTGCATCTAACACTTGTGTTAGAAGACACAATTGTCACGAGCTGGAAAACCTGTCAAGAAAGCCCTTTGAATGGTTTTATCTTTACACAGGCAGTTATTTATAACTGAAAACATTGGTTCTCACACAACCAGAGGTTAATTTAAACCGAATTCTTGATTAAGTGTCTGTTACACACTTAATCCCTTCAAAATGGTTGAGAGCAGTATGATTTTTCAATCATAAAATCAAGTGCATACTGCTAAGTCAAAAAATTTCTTAAAAAGGATTTTCAAAGTGGCTCAGAAAAACCATCAAATGATGGACAATGAGTCAATGCCCCATGAATCACCTCTCACAGGAGTTAACACACCTGGAAGTGATGAGGGCAGCAAATAAACTCTTAAGGAATTGATGGCTACATGTACAACATTGTCTGAAAACATGTTCTAATTGGTAGATCAGATGATGGTGAGAGATCTTCCAAACAGGGGAGGAAATGATAAATCTCAGGGGAGGAAATATTTTGATACATGGTGAGAAATCTTCCAAGCTCAGGGGAGGAAGATTAACCAATAAGGGAAGAAAAGTTGTGGTTGTGTATGCTCAGAATCAGGGGAGGTAGTTTATAATTAATCAAACAGGGGAGAAATATTAGGAATAGAGTAGTTTTATGACTCCACTTTTTAGCATCTCAATATAATATATACACCCCTTCGAAAACCACCTGGCTCAGCAACAGTTTTTGTATCTTCTCCTACAATGGAAAAGACAAGAGCATACAAGATGATGATGTCAGCTTTTTGAGAAGCTAACATGTCTTATTATTCAGCCAATAATAAGTACAAGCATTCAGTTGATGGATGCTGGGAATAACCTTTTTCAGTTGATGGATACTGGGAATAAGCTCTTCAAATGAAGAAAGTTCAAATGAAGATTCTGGAGTATTATATATATTCAGAAGGGATGAAGCATTCAAATGGAGAAAGTTCTATCTAGGTTCTTTCAGTTTCAATTTCAGCTCACTACGTTTGTTCATCACTTGCAAAGGCTTGCTGAAAGATAATTTGACTTCTTGGAACAAGCATCCAAGATACACAGCACCATTGCCTCTTATAATTCCTCCATCCAAGGAAATTGCACCATCTTTTATATATTGGTACTGCTATTGTTCAAGATAAAAAAAGATGATGTTATTGCTGAAAAAGATTCATAGAAGGTAGATGAGTTAGACAGAAAGATACTTAATCTTGAAGAACAGAGGAAAAGCTCAGATCAAGAGTCTGACTATGAAGTGTTTGAAAGATCCTCACAATCAGAATTTAATTCAGAAGAAACATGTTGATTAGGGAAATCACATGTTTAGGGGAGGATTGTTGGGAATTAAATGTTCTGAAGATTAGTATTGGGAATTAAACGTTCACAAGGTTAGTTCTGCTCAAGAAAATACTCTTAGTGTCATTCTACTGCTAGTGTATTTCATTCTACTGCTAGTGTTAGAGATTTTGCTGCCGCAAGGATTCTACTGCTAGTGCAACAGATACTGCTGTTGAAGAGATAAGTGTCGCGTATTCTACTGCTGGATGGATAAGTATACAAAGATATTTTGTGTATAAAAGTCAAAGATATACGGTAGATAATATATTTGATAGATGTTCAGTCAACAAGTTATGTACACAGATACAAGTTGTATCTTAGGGACTGACACACTCAAGCAAGCAAGTAGTTCGACAAGACTTATCATTTATTGTAAAGATCTCCTTTGTTGTATAAAAGGGAAGATCTTATCTTAGTTACAAGTGTGTTGAAAATAGACTAACAAAGTGCTAAATTGTAACTAGTTGAACATAACAGAAAGTTAGTTTTCTTTGTAACAAAGATTCAAGGTTTGTAACCCTAGTGATAGTGAAGATCACTCGTATTATTCTCAAATAATATTGAATCGTTTGGTGTTAACATTCATTGTTCATTATCAAATTCAACAACCACCACTGTTTCATTTCCAATAACAAATAACCTTCTAAGTGTGGTTAAGTAGATTCCGCATACTTAATCATATTAACTCAAAGTATCATATACACTCGTTTTAAAGGACTTACATCCTACCAAGTGTATTCGAATCCTCTCACATTGTTCTCTACTATATATCGGAACACATCTTTATCCTACAAAACTAATAGATATTTAAGGTTTGTCATTGTTTATAGATCTATGTCTCTTTTTAGTTTTGTAGGTTTTTCTTAAAGATCATATTTTTTTAATAGATCTATGCATTTATTTTGTAGCTCTATGTCTTTGTAGCCGCTGCCGGAATATTCTTACCTACCGCTGCCGGAATCTGCTTACTAACGCCGGAATCTGCTTTTCCCCTGTCGGAATCTGCTTTGCCTCGCCGGAGATCTTTTGTGTTTGGTTTTAAATTTTTTTTATTAAGCTTCTTGTGTAAATCTATAAAGATTTGTGTATATGTTTGTGTTTCTCAGATTTGTGTTTGTGTTTGTGTTTCTCACATTTGTGTTTGTGTTTCTCACATGAGTAAATTACACCGTTGGTCCTTGTGTTGTGAAGTGACGAAATTGCCCTTTTAAAATCCATACTTAACGAGCGTTAGTGGGAGTTAGTGGGCCCAGTTGGATGGAGGGACTAACGGTGCATAACGTTTCTGACTTAAGGCTGAGTGGTGCAATTTTTTTGGTCAAAGGACCACTGGTGCCAGTCAACGCAAACCACAAGGACCAACGGTGTAATTTACTCTATAATTTATTTGAACCTCGGGACATCTTACCCTTAAAACAAATGTGGTTGTTGCAATTTAAAATTATAATTAATTATAAGTTTTATTAAAGCACGAAAAAAACGGTGCCGTTTCGTCCTATTCACTTTTCCCGCCAAAAGCCCAGCCGATGGAGTAGCCCATTTGCTGTGTCCAGCCCATTGTGATCCATTTAAGAAGCAGCCCTTTTATTTGATAAACTTTGCTATAACTTTGCTATATTCCAGGCAACAAACCCTAGATCTAAAAACGCAGCTATTGTTATTCCAGACACCAAACCCTAGATCTAAAAACGAATAAAACCCTACACATACCCACGACGGGTTTGCGGTTGTATCCATGGCGAGGAGTTGCTGTCGTTTTACGAAAGCAGCTCTTTGGTGGTTGTTACACTTCGTTTTACGAAAAATGAAGGTGCAGTGTTTCTATTTATTATGAATTTCAGTTCTGATATTGGTGTTTTGATATTGATTTGGGATTTTTGTTCGCTTTACATTTTGTGTTTTCATTTAATCTGAAATTGGGTTTTGATGTTGGTGTTTGTTGATTGTGGTATTGACACGTTTAATGGTATTGAAATTGGGTTCTGAATTTCAGTTCTGATATTGGTGTTTTGATATTAATTTGGGGTTTTTGTTCGCTTTACATTTTGTCTTTTCATTTAATCTGAAATTGGGTTTTGATGTTGGTGTTTGTTGATTGTGGTATTGACACGTTTAATGGTATTGAAATTGGGTTCTGAAATTGGTTTTTGCTGGTATAATGGTATTGACACGTTTAATGTACTTGGATAAGGGGCTGTGATGAGCATGTACGGGTTTGATAAAACTGAGATGCTCCATACCTTGGCCAGGCAATTTATTACTTTTGCAGCCATGGCGGATGTATCCTCTTTGTCGTATCCCTATCTGAGCCTACTGTACAGGTATATGGAAACCTCTTGCATCATGGGCTGCTGATGCTTACAATTATTGGGGCTTTTTGTTGATTGTGTTTCAATCAATTTGATGCTTACAATTATTGGGGCTTTTTGTTGATTGTGTTTACCGGCTGTGATATTGCCTTGCCTTGCCTTTGAAAATGAGGCTGACCTGGGTTTCAATGAGTCGGGTTAAAAGTCAAATTCCCCGTATCTTGGCATGGCAACGTCTCGGCATTGCAGCCATGGCGGGTGAAACTGATTTTTTCCGTTTGCTACCATATCTGAGCCTAGCTTAGAAGGCTTGCTGGTATAATGGTATTCACGCGTTTAATGTACTTGGATAAGGGGCTGTAATGAGCATGTACGGGTTTACTATATATATTAAATCAAGTGAGAAACGGTACCGTTTCTTACTTTTTTTTCCCGCCAAAAATCTGCAGCCTTTTATGGCCCAATCCTTAGCCCAGGTGATAAAAAAAAGGTGCTTAGCCCAGCTTTGTGTTAGGCCCTAACATATTTGAAACTGACATGGTCCGTACCTTGGCGAGGCAATTTATTACTTTTGCAGCCATGGCGGATGTGTCTTCTTTGTCGATTGTAGCCCTATCCGAGGCTCCTGTACAACTATACCAGGTTGAATGCGGTACCGTTTTGCGTATGAGTTTCCACCCAAAATTGGTAGGGCTATTTGGCCTGCTCTTTGTGGTCTGGCGATTGTAACCCAACCCAAAAATAAGCCTACTTATTTTTTAGATAAGTCTTTCTCTTTCTCTGAACATTTGATACCTTTATGGAACAACCTCTAATGATCTGTATATTACTGAAACTGTTAGGTCCGAGAACGTCCGTATCTTGGCAGGGCGTTTACACTAACGCAACCACGTCGGTTGTTCCGGATTCCTGAAATCTGTTCCATATTTACAGATCCGAATATGTGTTATCAGTTGTGATGTGTACAATCATCTGGAACATGTTAGATTTGTGTCAGATATGTGTGTTTATTGAATATGGTAGGCATGTACAGAATATGTGTATTTGTTACTGGGTCTGCGGTCAGTGTGCCCGGAATAATAGGCTCTGATCATCTGTATGTTACTGAAACTGTTAGGTCCGAGAACGTCCGTATCTTGGCAGGGCGTTTACACTAACGCAGCCATGGCGGTTGAAAATAAGTAAAGTTGCTTTTTAATAAGGTTTTTATGGCTGTGATGATTGTTAAAATTTCAGCGAGATGCTCCAATCCTAACTTGGTAAGCCAATGACCGGATGTCATAGCATATATCCCATCTATGCAACCGGATTCATTTGCAGCCGTAACGGAATTCGGATACTTCTATGACCTGAACACCGTATACATATCTGAGCCTAATTTTTTATTGCATCAAATTTCTGGAAAACAGTTACGGCAATAACAACTTTAAAGGTCTCTCTTTATATTCATGACCCTTTTAAATGGTTATGCAAATAACTAATTGTCACAATTTTTTTAACCTGCAGTAGTTGTTTGTATATGAGCTGAAATTGACTTATATTAGCTCATCCAATACCAAGTCTAAAGAACACTGACAAACCCAAGGTGGCGGCGGTTTATGGACGAATACCAATTAATCAACTGGTAACAACTAGAACTGAAGTTTATTTGGTAGTAAAAGGATGCATGCACAATGATTAAATGTTATTTAACTATTGATATATTTATTATTAAATTATTCCGAGGATACCATATGAAAATAAGAGGTTAATGTGATTTTTAATTTCTTTACTTATTGGGTTTTGCAGGTGGTTTCATGATATTAGACGAGAGGAGGCTGCAAAGAACCTCCTTCAGATGTATTACATGTACATAAATTTGAGAACTTTCGTATGTTACTGCCTAAGTGCTAATTGAAAACCATTAAACTTATGTTTTATGTATCTCAGGTATGGTCGGACAAAGGTAGCCAACATTCTGCATACTAATGAGCTTACAAGACATCTAAAGGTACTGGTTTTGGTTTCGTAAATTCTGTAAATGGAACCTTTCGTTCATAAAATGTCCATACAGATTATGATTTTTTACAAGTAGTGTAAAAAGGGCGTAAATTCTGTAAATAAAACCAATCACAGTTATTGTTGTCATATAATATTTGCATTACACAATTTTGTAATCGTAACCCATTTATATAGGAATCTGTACAAAATCATAATCTGAATACGGTGTACAATTAATGGTTTAACATGTAGTCATTCTTGAGAATTTGTTGTTGTAGCAGCTATTAGCGACAACATACAAAATAGTTGCAGCAGTTCGCGTACACACACTGGACGTTCACGTTCTATGGGCTAAGGTAATGCGTATTTGGTTATCATGCTATGTTTCATTTAAACAGTTTTTTTCAGTATTCAAAATACCTTTCATAAATTTGGTGTATGCCATTTAAGCTTATTATGACAAAGTTGTTGAACCGAGTATTGCAATTCGTGTGTAACTTTTATATTTAAATGATGCGATTATTATCACATCTTTTTTGACAGAGCATATGCTACTGTCTAGGTACATGAACCCGAAACAAAATAGGCCTTTGGTATTAGTTTGTGAATTTAGTTTATACCATTGTAATAAGATGCTGGAAAAAGCTAGGTACTATTACACATTTTTTTTTCTTATAAAAGGCTATCGAAACATTTTGCTCAAAGGGTACGGCAATGACATCAAGGACAACCAATATATGCATTTACATATTTAGACTTACATATTTAGGAAACTTATCAGTCAACTGGGTCAAATTAAAGCACTTATCAAATATACATGCCTATAAGGCGGCAAAATAAGGTGATAAAAACATCCGACGATAGCTTCTTAATGTCTATTTATATGTTAATTCAGGGGCAGTGGAAAGATTTCAAGCTCGGAATGACTGTCCTACTTCATTGTAAAAGTAACCGGCAAAGATTTGAAGAAACTTGAGCTTCAATCCAACCGGAATTAACAGCTGGAATAACGGTAACTTGCTTTTCACAAAATGCAGCATGAATCAGTCATTCTCTGAATTATTTGTACCAATTACTATATGTCGCCCAGATCTTAAATTTTTGTTATGGTTGTTACAGGCTTTCCGAGCATGGCAGGTGATACTGAACGTGTATTTGCGTCAGAAAGACTGCCGAACAAAAAGTAAATTCATCTCTGTAAATGTGATTTCATATCCTCTGGTATTGCATCTATAAAGCTAATTTTACTTCTGTAGGTACAGGTTCAACTTGACAGTGCTTTTAGCTGCAGTCAATGAACATAACCAAGGCAAGGTAGGTATTATTGCACATTTTTTTTTCTTATGTTATAGTTTACACCATTGTAATAAGATGCTGGAAAAAGCTATTGAAACAGACCATGATTAAACAAATTACTAAGGTACGTCGAAATGTATTGGTGAGGGTATATTAGCGGCCGTAATTACTTATCTAAACTACCCAGAATTACAAGAAGTTACGGTTAATTAGCTACCAAATAAGGTATTATTGTATTATAAGAACTATCCGTTGGACTTATTGATTTATTTGTTTGGTTTTCAGGATAAGTATGGTTCCGAAGCACTAAATAAATCTTCGAACGGCACACCAGGAAAACCAAACAGTCTCTGTGCCCTCTTTTGGAAGAACACATGTACCTTAATCCCTATTCGCCAAGAAACTACATCAGGTATAAATTCTAACCAAGAAAATGGTATGTTTGCTTATGGATGTTTTAGAGTGATATTAGCATGTTTGACAATTAAAGTTAACACAACATTAGGAATTAAATTTGAAGTAAAGATGTAGTCAAATTTAAAGGCGTGATTGCTCATACACTGTAAATAGGTATTAAACATGGGTGGGGTTGGGTAATAACTCCGGGTTGAAACATGTTATGTTTTTTGTATGTGTTCACTAATTGAAGTATTACTATGTCGTTAACACGGTCCCAAACATCCTCTAAGTTATATTTATTAGTCATATTGTTGTTGCTCCATTTGATTATAGGAATGTTTGGAAAAGTAGTTGTAATTATAGTTTCTGCATTGCCTTCTGAAAATCACTGAAAGCCAAACTCAGAAAATGGCCACATGTGCAAAGTCAATAGTTTCATTTCTTACCCGTATTGGCAAATTATACATACTCATTATATGTCCACATTTATTTAAAATCATGGGATCGATATAGGATTCGGGCAAACCTTCGAAGGAACCTTATGTACCTTGCTGCAATTGTTGGTTTGCAACCAGAACCATCCGCTGTTCATTCTCAAGTACATATCTCAGTCATAGACTCATAGTTATCAACTAGGTTAGTAATGGCTTAATCCTCAATATGCTACTGAAACGCTAGGTAGTTACAGAAAGCTTGAAACGGTAGGTAGTTACAGAATTTGAATATGCTACTGAAACGCAAACTTAATTACAGATTACGCACAAGGGATAGGAGGGTGAAGACAGCAAGAAATCCAAGAGTGGTGATGGCAGATAAGTAGAGATAGGGGAGATTGGATGTCAGATTAAACAGTGTTAGATTGGAATGAAGAAACTCAAAGGAACATTAAAAGCGGAAAACAAAAGAAATAATGTTCATCTAAAACCTGATATTTCCTTGAAGATATCTACCCTTTATTTATGCAAAATCGCCTTGGCCGAAAAACAGGCACGCCCGCAACGCGGCGATCGTCGTCATTCTCGTATATATATTAATATTAAATAGCGTTTAAAACGACGTCGTGTCGCTTGCTAGGCTACATCCTTTTTTTTTGGCCTGGTAGATATCGCCCGATCCAATTGCATGTTTGGCCCGTTACTTTTCCACCGCCTTTATCTTTTATATACAGAAGAAAATAAAAAATCTAACACACTAGAATCTTCGGGAGTACTCTTTGTCACACCCACACAAAAAATCATCACCAAGGATTCGCAAACAGCTGATCACATGGGTTTTGATTTTGGTGTTTTATTGGTGTCGAAAGACTGATTCGCTTACACGTATATTCACTGGTCCATTCGATATGGATATAAGGTTTGACATACTCAGTTATTTTTTCAACTGATTTTCTGCTTATAATCAGGTAGATTATAGTTCATTTTCTATTTTTTTTTTTAAATGGAGGAATCTAAATTTAAGATGTTTTCGGATTGAGTTTTCGTATTTTGATTTTGCAGGTTCGCCGTTATATTCATATGGGTTAAGGAGCGGATTTTGACAAATCTCAGTGTGCGGTTATAGGTCTGTGTTTCTTTTAAATATTGTACTTTTTAGACTTTTTGACAAATCTCAGATGATTATACTGACCTTGAAAGTAAAATATCTGTTAGCAACACCATGATTCTTTGAGAATGAATGCATTCGTGTTTTATTGATACTTATTTGAAACTAACAATGACAGTACACCTGGATAGTTTTGAACAAGTGCAATTCGTACGGGATCATTCACCCTTGGTATTAAACCGTTAAGAGTTCTTTAAAATGCTACTAATCAAGCATGGTTTGAGAAGTTGTTTTTTAGTGTAAGCTATCTAATGATATTTCTATTTGTTTGTTAATTTGCAGAAGCGTACGATGCACTTCACCCAACTGGAAACATCACAATCAAGTGGGAGCACTTGATTTGTTGTATGATTTCGTTTGGAATCAATATTTGGATACTTATGCGGATCGTATACATGAACTTATGGGTGTATCAAGAGAGTTGAGTCCAAAAGATGTACCATCTCTACAAAGAAGAGGAAGTAAGAACTATATAACTCAGGCAGACTACATTGAATTTGATAAAGTCAAGTAGCTGAAAATTTGTTACCCTTGCCAAAAATCTGTTATCTGCTTCTGAAACTAATTTTTTATTCAGGTAGTTACTCCAAGTGGTAATGTCTTGGTTAAAGACCTGACTTTAAAGGTCGAATCAGGGTCTAATCTTTTAATCACAGGTATCTGAGCCTTCTGTTCATATGAAAACTCAAAATGTATAGCATTGCTGTTTTTGTCTGTTAAATTTTTAGTTCCATTGTTAAACATGACTGCTCTCAAGTATTGTCGTTGGATCATTATCTTTATGAGTGAAGCAGAAATTATAGCGGTTCGCATTAGTTTTATCTGAAGCATTGATTCCCCAACTCTTGATTCATTATTGTTTCTTTCCTGCTTTTGGTCTATGGGAAATTCAGTGTCTGATCATTGAGCATATATTTGTTAATAACAGTATATTCAAACAAGTCTCATTGTTTATAATCTTATATTATATGTATGGCTTTACCTACAGGACCAAATGGTAGTGGCAAAAGCTCACTGTTTTATGTTCCCCAACAACCGTATACAGTTGTTGGAACACTACGTGACCAACGAGATGAACAGCGGCCCGCCGCAACGCAGCGGATCGTCGCCCATCTCGTTACCATAATGATAATATAGAGTTTAAAGTTATATTAAATAATTATTTAGATTTACATGATATTAGAGGTTTAGAAGGATATATATGTAATTTCGAAAGTTTAGAAAGGATATATGTGCAATTATTAAGTTAAGTTGGATATATATGCAATTTTTAAACTTTTTAAAAGACATATATGCAATTATAAGTTTAAGTTGGATATATATGTAATTTTGAGCTTTTGCAGGGATATATATGCAATTCTCCCTTTTTCTTATTATCAACATGAATGGTCATGTTATCTCACAAATAAGATAAAGACCAAGTCTCTCACTAAACCTTACAGTTTTATGGGCTCTACTATACAAACACCCCCATGATGTCAAATCAGAGGGTGTTTTGTCCTTTATTCCCTTTGTCCCCCCTTTTGTTTAAAGTATATCACAGTTTTTGTCAGTTTCTGTTCCGTATTTCTGACAGTTTTAAGCGTTTAACTTATTAAACTTTATATTTTCTGTTCCGCACTTTCAGGTTTATATTTTTTTTATATAAACAAAATTATAAAAATAAAAAAAAATAAAAAAAAAATAAAAAAATTAGGGAGAAAAATTAGGGGGTGTGCGGTTGGTATTTTTTGGGTATGGGGATAACCTTTCCCCAGTTTTTATATTAGAATCTCAAAATCCTCACTAAAATGATCTGCAGATGTCATTTTGTTAATATTTATGACGTGTCAATATATGATTGGATAAATACTCGTCACCAAGTCCCAATCATCTCTCGACAAAGTATAAAACCTCGAGTCAAACAATCATTTTTCATTTTTCACTAACAAAATGACGAATTTGAGTATTATTTCTCCAATGAAAGGGAGCTTCATATTGATTCTATTAATTTCAGTTAAACTAGGTTAGTTTAATCGAATATAAATTCAACTTATAACACAATTATTGCATTATTTTTTCAAAGCTTTAAGCCTTTAATGTTATATTCTTATTTGATTTGATGTATTTTTAATGATTTAATACAGCTTTAGCTAAGTCCAAGGATGTGACCGAGTTGCAGATCGGAATTAAGGTAAATAAATCTATTGTTAATGACGGAATCAGACCAGATATGACCACAAATTATTTGGAACCGTAATATAAAAACACATTTCGAAGACCGGGTGTATTTAAGATGTTTGTAGGAAAAATTGATGTTTTTTTCAAAAATTAACACTGAATCAAAGACATCTATAGGGTCCCGGGCACCCGCGGGACCCGTGGTTCAGTCCCTGAATTTGTTGTTACTGTTGAAGTGTTTTATTGCGGTCTGAAAATGATTATCTGATTCCTATTTATAAGTTGCTGATATGAACTAGTGTTTTGAGCTTGTAAATTTCTAATACGAGCTTATATGATCTCGATGTATATTTCGTATTCGTAAGCTCATTTTTTAAGGCTTATTTTGTCATTTTGTGGCTTATGAACTTATATAGTATGTATAATAAAGAGAAAAAGAAGTTCATAATCCGGAAAATAAGGCTTGGGTGTTTGTTTAAGCTTATATGTGGGTTTATCAGCTTATTTGGTTTCGGCTTATATTTCATAAGCCTCAATTTTTCGGCTTATTTTGATGTTTGTCGGCTAATATAAATTTATTATGACATAATAAGCTTATATAAACCCAAAGGTTACAAAATAAGCCATTGGGGCTTATGAAATATAAGCCGAAGTTAGATAAGCTCGTAAACTCACATATAAGCTTAAACAAACACCCTATAAAAGTGGGCTTATGAGATATAAGCCGCAATTATATTAGACAAACACACTACTTATATGCTACTTCAAAATAAAGGGTGAAATAGTGATTAAATTTGCTTATTTTTAGACGAAGTCAAGGGTTCAAGCCTCGCTAGGTGTGTACATTTGGGGGTGGTCAGGGAAAGGTCGGAAATGGTCTGGGGATTAACATGGTGAGACCGCATACATTTGAGTCAAAAGGCTCGTCTGCCCTGAACAGGGAAAAAACTCATCCGTTTATATTTCTTATTTTTGAGAAATGACAATTGGTTAGAAATTTTCAATCAGATTCTATTTGTAAAATGTTTTAGATCAAAATAAGCAGTTAAGCGTAAGTACTTTGGATGACATAAAACTGCCTGTCCTTATAAATAAGGAGAAAAGTATAAAACGTAAGATATCTTAAACAGCTGATTGTGATTATTTCACATCATACTCTCTTATTAATTTATCATGGGATTAGAACAGACATATAGTCTTGCTATTGTTTGCCTTTAAATCTTTAATGCATGTAGATATTCAAAGAGACCTAGTGATTAAGCTTTCAAACATAACTTGCTTCCAAAGCTATTGATATTTGATCAAGGCTCGATATGTGGTCAATAAGACTTTGGAAACAGTTACTTGAGTTTGAGGGCAATATGTTTAGAACTTTAGATTGGCTTTTTAGTATGTGAAGATGACATAGCTTTTATAAGCTGTGTGCCTGTGAATAATGGAACGAAATAAGATACTCCGTGTTTGCTAATAGGTGATCATTGCATTACACATAACTATCATTTCTTGTGATAGTTGGTTTACTTTTATTAAGGTTGTCGTTTGGTTAAATTTCATTATTACTTGATATGTTATGGCCATATTGCCTTAGTTTAATCGCAAAATTATTCATCGTTCTCTGTTTCTTTTATTGTTGCAGCATAAGCCAGCATCTTGTGAGATACAAGCACACAAAGGTGACAAAATCAAAGTTCATTATCGGGTGAGAATAGTAGCATTTTTTGTTGTTTATTTCTCCATTTGTCTAGTTTAGGTTGTTCTTTCTTGAGTCTTATATTAATTGGAACTCTGCAGTTAATGACCGGATGTCTTTGGAAGCACATATAGTGCTGATACAATTGTGATATGTGAAGATCATATTTCAATGTAACTCACAAACAAATAGTACAACATAGACGCCATAGACACAATTCTATGTAGTCATACTTGTTATTTAGTTTATAATGTTGACTACTTTTGACCAAAAATGGTTGATTAATTTTGATGTACATGTATGACATATCAAGGGGTTTGTGATACATGCTCTCCGACTATCATTATAACTACTACTAGTTTAATTATTTAGTTTTGAAAGTTAAACGCCGTACTTTGTTTTATTTGATAGGATTTCCTCGATGGGATGTGCTTCACATTTGTTCTGAAAACATTTTATTAGCTGACACCAACTTTCACTTGTCTTGCAGGGAAAACTTACTGATGGCACCGTTTTCGATTCCAGCTTTGAAAGGGGAACCCCATTCGAATTTGAGCTTGGTGGTGGCCAAGTGATTAAAGGTAGAAAACAACCAACTTCACTTTCTTCTCTCTACTGCAAAGATCCTTAAATAATTGTTCCTAATTTTGTTTGCACCGGCCAAAAGAAGTTTTAACTGAAGAGGATACATACAGAGATAAGATGACCCTAAAAACTGTGCATGCACAATTGTAACAATAATTATAACAGATCCAACCCACAACTGAGAGTGTTATCTCAGGTTTAACACAGATCCATCCTATTGTAACCTTAATAAATAATTACAGTAAGTAACAAGCGCATGTACACTGTGTCTGTACTTATCAAATAAAGCTGTGTTTGCAGTCAGAGGCTTATCAAAGCTATGTAGAAGTTAATTTATATATTAATATTGCTCTTTAAGTTCACAAAGTACTTGATCAAGGGAATCGCTGTACTTTAACAGATTTGCTTTTGCAGGATGGGACCAAGGACTGCTGGGAATGTGTGTCGGAGAGAAGCGTAAGTTAAAGATACCTGCCAAAATGGGTTACGGAGAGCATGGTTCACCACCTAAAATTCCAGGTAATTCTCGCTTCTTCTCTTCTTCCGGTTCTCCCAAAAGCAAAGGAAAACAAAATAGAACTATTTACAATTTTGCTAATTGCAGATAGCGACCCTTTTATCTTAATCTGTAAAAGATAGCTTCTTAAAGTGGGCCTTAAATGGCAATCTTTTGCATATATGCTATATATATAGAAGACTGATTGATATGAGTACATGTTGGCTGAAAGCATGCAGAGGTGGCAAATGAGTTGGAAACGGGTCAAAACACGAGTCGGGTCTGGATTACCTGAAACACCTTTTGTCCGATTTTGAAAACGTTATAATGGATAAGTTTTTTGCTAAATATTATCACAAATAATTTACTGTGACAAAAAGTTCTCATTTTTCTTAACCAAGCAATTAGTAAATTTGTATGCATTGACAATACACCTTACCTAACTTTCGACCTGTTCTACCCACTTGATAGGCTGAGATTTTACATTTTACCCGATAGAGTTCAAACAGAACATTAACACACATTCACAAGTAAATGTGTCAACACGGACACCTCTACTACTAAGGCTAAGCACAGTGGGTCGTAAATAATCGGTCCAATGGCATGGGCGACCGATTTTGAAATCGGTCGAGCCCTTTGTGGTTGTTGGATCCATAGTTTTCTAAAAGTTTTATAAAGATACTAAGCTGGCAAATTTGAACAGGCGGGGCCACACTTATATTCGACACGGAGCTTATTGCAGTTAATGGAAAAGGAGCAGTTGGAGGAGACAATGATAACAGTGAGCTATAATCTCAAGAAGCCTGATTAGTTACGTAATAGTAGAAGAGCATTTCCAACCTGTTATTTACAGTTCAGTTTTTGTACTCGATAACTTTAGACATACAATCTATAAATCAAGCATGATTTGTATCTCATGAGCTCAGATTTGTATGCTGTAGTAGTTCTCCATTTCTGTATCAAATTGTTATAGAGATGAATCACAAATTCATATGAAGCTTTGCTAAAATTATGAAGGCTGTGGTAAAGGTTAGTAACAGGAAGGGATTCCGATCACTCCCACCGGCTGATTGTACAATCTTGAAAACTTTTACTTCTGCATTGGTTGGTTCGAAGTGTTTTTTTTTAAAGCTGAAATGAATCATATAAATTGATTCGGCTTAAAATGGGATGGGTAAAACAACTGATTTCTTAATACATGTTTTTGGCTTTAAGTTGCCAAAGAAATGAATGTTGATCAGATAGAATCATGTTTTTTTATTTTTTATTTTATTTATTTTTTTATTTTTTATTTATTATTATTATTATTATTATTATTATTATTATTATTATTATTATTATTATTATTATTATTATTATTATTTATATATAAAAACATCACTTCATTAAAAGAAAATAAGATTTTACAAGAAATTAGAGGGGAGCCAATATACTAACTGGACTCCCACTCCTCTAGCTATTGCAAAGTTAATCCTATTAAAAATATGAGCAGCGGCTCGCGATCCGATATCTTGAGTTACTGAGAACTTCCGGATCCATTTCAGTAAGGTTGCTGCATCCTTCCCAAGTTCTCCAAAGGAAGAGAACGAGAAGGGAAGAAACCCATATCCAATGTCGGCACATCTGCTCTCATATTTGACACGCTTGCGCTGTGCTGCTTCAACCACCACTCGTCCTGGCACAAAATCAACCATACCCTATTGCGTCAAAGGAGACGACCCTGTCAAATCGACACAAATATCATGCCCACCATCCCAAGAATAGAGCAATACATCAGCTGGGCGTAAACTTTTGTCTTTTTCTCCACAAAGGCCAATGTCAACCTCTTTGCGAGCCGAGATCCCAGACCGAGAGCAAATATTAGCAAGAGTGTCGCGCACCATGTTGTGCCGGTGCTTAATACCAATAATACCAGCACATGACACAGCATGATCCCCGTAAATGTCTCCCGCAAATAACCTGGAACAAGCAGAGCACGACAACTGGACCGAGAACAGGGGGACACCCAAGCGGTAGCATAAAACACACCGGTAAGTTCTAGCGTTCATAGTCTGCCCTAACCCAGATATCGGGGCCACCCTAAGCCAATCGGAGGTGTAGTCTTCTCCTTGCGATCTCCAAAGCGCCATCTGTCGAGCGGAAAGGCCAAAGGTGGATTCAGCCGTCTTAGTAACACGTGAGAAATATATATCTGCCAGTTTCTTCATAAGTTTGGGGGCAGCGATCTCATTCGGGTTACTTAAGAGGTCGAACTCCGTTTTCACGTTAAAAGTACACAGAGCGTCATTAAAGGAAGATCCATGATTTACTATGCCAGACTGTTGGAGGAGCTTAGCTTGTAAGCTAGCAGATTGGAGTCTAGACGCAATGAAAGCATAATTTAAGACATCACCTGCAGAATATGCGCCAAGCCCTCCAAACTCAAACGGAAGTGTGGCCAATCTCCATTGCCAATCCCCAAACCCAGGTCCAGAAGCAGTGACAATACGTTCCATAGAGGAACGAAGCGCCGCATCAAACGAAGTCTGGGCACCCTCAAAGATCCGGGGAGGACATGTACGCATAGAGAAGTATAACTTTGAAATACCGGCACAAGCACGAAGAAGGAGCAACTCACATTGAGGATCATTAAGCCTAGCAACGGCATCCATAAGCTCGATGGTTTTAGCAACCCTTTTCATAGCAAGCCCACTACTAAACTCAAAGTCCACGCTGGCCGGCCCACCCAATAATTTAACACCGCGTAAAGGGCGAGCAATATTAGGCGGAAAGACACCTGCGAGCCTGCTTCTAGGATCCTCGGTTGGCCAAAAAACCTCAGTTTTATCCACGTTAAGGTGCAAGCCATAACTAGGTCCATCCGACATAATAAGATCTAAGACCTTCCCCACGACCAGAGTATCACCAATAATAGTGCCATCATCTAGGTACCACGCTTGGAGGGCAAGATCAAAAGAGTCTCTAATTTTACGAACCAGGGGGTGTAACACTAAGGCAAAAAGTAGAGGTCCGAATCTAGTCTTTGTTGCATAAGACTTCAAACTGCGCTTAAGATTAGTAATTTTAAATTCAAGAGTATGTTTAATACTTTGTCGAGAACTTGCATTATTTAGAACTTTAGATGACATGAATCTAGTCTTTGTTGCATAGGACTTCAAACTGCGCTTAAGATTAGTAATAGTGTGATCATGGTCTTCTTAAAACAACTAAGGAATTTATGATAAAGGGTGTGTTTGGCACACAGGATTATGAGAAAATTATATTTACTAGACGAGTATCCGTGCATAGCAACGGAGGTTCATAGCGACAAACAATTAACTATATGCAATATTGTGGTAAGTGTTTCGTATAACGTTCAAAATAAAACGTGAAAAGATCAAAATTTAATTTGCAAATAGTTGTACCCGTGCATAGCAACGGGATTTTCTAACGGCTTACTTAGTTTTTATAGTTTTCATTTGAAAGTATAAGGGGTATTAAAGGGGGTTAATTAGACAATTAACTTTAATTTTTTTAGAATAATTAAGTTTTCAAAAAAATGAGGTATATGCCGTTATTTATTTATTTTATTTTTATTTTTTTTGGTAAAAGAGATTTTTCACCCTGGTAAAATATATTACTCCAAAAAACCATTCAAAGTACAATGGTATATGCAGTTATTAAGATAGTCGTTTATGTGTGTATGCTTTGCATGTTCTTTTATGTTTTAAATATACCAATACAACAATTGTAAAATTATTTGTGGTTCTCTTTTGATTGATGGGTTAAGTTAACATTCTGTGTTTTAGACGTTTTTTTTTTTTTTTTTTAACACAGAATGTTTAACCTTTGTGTGTTTATGTTCATGTTTTAGGTCGAAACACTTATGTTTATATTTAGTTCCATTTAATAAGGTTGCCTTTAATAAAATCACCATAAATAAGTTACTTTCAAAAAACAAAAACAAACAAAACGCTTTTAATTCATTCCAAATTTTAGATGGTAAAAATTTCAAACACTATTACAAAATTTCAAATTTAAAAGCTTTTAAACTTTTGGATCTTTAAAATTTTAAAAACATTTCAAATTTCAAAACTTTTAAACTTTCGAAATATTCTTAAATCTTAAAATTTTCACACTTTCAAAATATTCCGAATCTCAAAAGTCTTACACTTACAATAAGATAATTTACATACTCTAATAAATTTCAACATTTACCTACACTTTACCAAACAAATTTACTTACACTTTATAAACAAAATTTACAAACAAATAAAAAAAAAAATTACAAGCATCAAATACGATTGTCACAAATTTTAAACAACAAAATACACAATAAACTTTACATCGTATAAATTAAATTATTTAGAAATATACTTGCAAACAAATTACACACCAAAATAACCAAAGTGCACAAATAGATTTACATAAAAAATACACAAAGGTCATATAAACTTATTTAAAAAATACCAATAAATATTGAGAGGTAACTAAATGTTTTCCGGTGACGGAAGTCAACACCACAGCAGATTCTGGCGGTAATTAAGCAGATTCCAGCGGTAATTAAGCAGGTTCCGGCGGCGGCAATAATCTAAAAAAAAACTTTACTCAAATAAAATTTTAAAGCTTGAGAAATACATAGATCTGTAAAAAAAAATACATAAATCTAAAAAATAGAGCTTTCAAAATCTATAGATCTTACCCGGAGGCAGCAACCCTTTCCACCTAAAGCGGCGGCGGCTGCAACCCTACCGGCGACAGAGGCGACGACGGCGTTGAACTTTTCCGACAAGATAGCAACGTCACTAACAAAAAAAAAAAAAAAAAATACAAAACATACCTCAAAACTATAGATTTAAATATAAAAATTCTAGATCTATAAAAAAAAAAACCTTCAAAACTTACAGATCTACTAAAAAAACTCAAAAAATGCCTCTAAACTTGAAAAACTATTTTGGTGGTTTCTCTCGTGGTAGTGCTACTCAGGTGGTGGGATGACGGTGGAGAGTGGATTTCGGTCGTGGAGTTTGGTGGTGTTTCCGTCAGGTGGTGGTGCCGTCGGGTGGTGTTGTCGTCGGGTGGAGGTGGAGTCAGGCGGTGGCGACTTTGGGTGGAGGTGGCCTCGGGTGGTGGTGGCGTCAGGTGGTGATGGTGTGAGTTGTAGAGAGTGTTTGTTTGTGTGTTTTTGTGAGTGTTTTGTGTATGTGTTTTTACTCCAATAACTCACCTTTCCAGCCTTTCAATGCTTGCCTTTTAGTTACAATATTTCCTTATTTAAGCTTTTCAGCATTTCAACATATTGTCTTTTCAACTATTCACTTTGACCATACACCTTTTATAGATAGTATAGATTATTGAGAAAATAAAATATTTCAAATTAGTGGTGGCAAAACGGGCGGGCACGGGCCACGGTTCAAACGGGCTGCGGGCTAAATAGGCACGGGCTAAACGGGCACGGACCAAACGGGTGCATGTTATACGAATCGCTTTAGAAAATACTCAAAACGACGAAATGAATTCCTCAAACATAACACTTCATTTATATTTAAAAATTAAATATATTATATCTATAAATTTTTGTTTAAAAACAATTGTAATTTTGTTCAATTAAGAGAAAATATGTGCCCATTTGACTTTTAAATATGCAAGATATGCCCATTTAAAAAAAATAAAAAAATTAAAAAAAAAAAAAAAAAAAAAAGTTAAGTGTGCCAAAATCTTTCATAAATTTGCCCAAATTAGCATATTTTTTTGATTTTGTGCACAAATTGTCACCTCTATTTCAAATATAAGCTTTTACCACTTGGTCTATGTATGGTGGTCCCGCGGAGCTTTCGGAAAAGGGTAACCTAGTCTTTTCATGTCGAAGACACGGGTTCGATTCCTGTAAGTGATAGGTACTCATTCCCGGCCGCTTTCAGTTAGTGCTAGATGGTGCGGAAACTAAAAAAATATATTGTGTGTTTGGCGCGGAGCATTTATGAGTGGTAAACTGTGAACGTTTTGAGCGTTGTGATCTTTAATGCTCGTTTGGCAAGCAGCAAGTAGCTTTATCTATTTTTTCGGAATGCTCATTTTCCAACGCTGCATGAAGTATCATTTTCCAATGCTCATTCGGCTTCCATCTCGTCTTAAGTGTATGTTAGAAGGTGTTTTTTATGTTTCTTGGTGGAGGATTTGGTCTCTTCGGAATAAGCTGGTGTTCGATGTTTTGCCTCCTAGTCGTTTGCCGCTTTTTGACGATATCGTTTCTTGTTCTTTCTTGTGGAGTTCTAGTAGATGTAATAGGGTGATTTCTTGGGATTGTTGGCTTAAAACCCCCTATTTAATTTCCTTGTAATTTTTCTAGCTCCTTCTAGTTTAATAAAGTTGCCGTTCAAAAAAAAAATCATTTTGGAGCGTTGAGCATTTAAGAGCTGTTTTACACATTATGATTACACATACAACTATGTTACCAAGCGTGCTTTTTTTTTTTTTTTTTTTTTTTTTTTTTTTTTAAAAAAAAAAAAACCTAGTGTTCACAGCTACCGCCATTTTTACCAAACACTTATTTTTATAAGCCACATGAATTAACGTTTGATTTTAAGAGAATGCGGAATATTATATATTTTAATTTTTATGATAATTATGTCTGTCATTGAAAACTTATCGATACCACTTATAAAACATTTATACTTAATTTTGAAAACTTAAAAAGGCTTAAAAATAAGTAAAGTGCTTTTTCTAAAATACAACTTATTAATACCACTTAATGCTTTTTAAACGTTAATCTTAAATGGCAACTTCTAAAATGACAACTTAGACAAACAATGTTAACTTAAAAAAAACAGCTACACGGTTTATAATTTCAATGAAAACTTTTTAATAAGAAACGGTTATTAATTTCTAAACACAACTACATGGTTTACCAATTTTGAATAAAAAACTTTTTATCACACGAAAATGAATAATTAAAACAAACGTCTACAAATTGAACTCATAAGTGTTGTATCAAGAGTCATACTAGAATCACAAGTTCACAAGTATGATTATTTTTTTGCTATACCATCGCTTTGCACGGATATTCGTCTAATGATTTAAATAGATTACTTTTTTCAATAAACAAGAATTACATCTCATAATTTTGTGTGTGCCCTCGATCTGTTGACGCCCCTGTGTAATATTCTCCTATGAATTAATGAAATGTAACTAATGAATGAAAGACAAAGAATTACAAAGAAACAATTTAACTATTGTCTTACGTATTTTTTGTCCGTAAGTAAGAACACACTTATTCAGTTAAGTGAGTCCATGTGAGAGTAGTACCAGCATGGGTGACCTACCGGGAAGTCTTCACATGAGGGCCACAAGCTCTGTTGGTATTAGGCAATGAAGAGGAGAACCTGTAAGCCAATGTTGCGCAGGTTTGAATCCGAGCCGGCCCCGGTTTTCATCCGGCCGTTACTCCAGCAAGTAAATACCCGTGTGGAGGCGGTACGGTTTCCGGGCGGACGCCGTAAAATCCCCACTGCGCCAACGTGGACCCGATTCAGACAACATAGTCTGGGTATGTGGTGGATAAGGGTCTGCCAAGATGTCAGGTGCGACTCTAATCTAAAAAATAAAAGTCACCGTCAAATAAAAAACATATAGCTTTTTTCTTTTTTTTAAATAAGTATCATTTCTCTAAGAGGTCATTCATTTATTTGGGCATGGGCATTAAATAGAAAATTATACGGGCCACATATAGCCCACGTATAAGCCGATTAGAAAATAGAAACATGAAACTACTACGTAGTTTTTAGTGTTTTATTCATTTATAAAACCTTTCATAAATCCATCGCCTTTATAATTTTCCACATCAAATGAATATAGTCAAACTTTTATTTCTATATTCATAGCCCTATGATCCCAAAAGATGAAAAGTACTATAGATCAACATAAAACAACATAATAGTGTATCACATTCGAACGAAATCCTGTCACAACAAACAACCTTGATCATTTAAGACCGTAACATAAAACAACATAATAATGTATTACATTCGAACAAAATCCTGTCACAGCAAAAAACTTGACCATTAAGACCCGTAAAAAAAACTATGTATCACATTCAAACAAAATCCTGTCACAATGAACAACTTGAACATTTAAGATCCCTAAAAAACTACTTGAACCAAAGAGATTTCAAGTTATGCTAAAAACAAATGACAGATTTTTGGTGGTTTCCACAAAAACTATGTACGGCCTACGACCTAAATTGGTACTTTCCAAATCAGTTGGTAAATAATCTGAGAGCATAAGGTGTGGAGGTTATTTATCTTCTGCCACTCCACAGTGGCATCTTTGCCAAAGCTAGCCACGGAAAACCACCTTGCCTCCTCATCCCTCACCAGTTTACCCTTTGTCGTCTGCACGACGAAGGTAATTTGTGTCATTTTGGTACTGTTTGTCAGTGGCCTTTTTTTTTTTTTTTTTTTTTTTTAATACTTGTAATGTTTGTATTTTTAGAAAGTGGTAGGCCCCAAATGAGTAAGTTGAGGTTAGTTGTGAATGAGTGGGGTTAGTTGTGGATGTTTGTTAAAGTGATGTGGCACCCCATGGGTCTCAAATGAGGAGTTGTGGCTAGCCACGACACCTTGTGCTCTAATGACTTAATCTTTGTTCTAATGAGGTGGCGATAGACCACTCGCACAAAGGGTCAAAAAGACAAAAACACAAAATTGTTACTTTAGAAAGATAGGTCGAAACATGGTTGTTCGAGTTGCATCGACAAACGCTTTTTGGCCTATTTTTAGTTCATAAACAATCAATCAATAAAATTAAATATAAAAACATACATTGATAAAACAATAATTAATATACTTAATGCTTGGTAAATGCTTGCGGTCACACTTCTTAAGTTTAATTAATTTTAAATGTAAACAACTCTGAAGTTATCACGTCAACCTCTTTAAAAAAATGAAGGACTTTACCTGGTTTCAGTATATGTGGCCGTGAGTTCAAACCATGTGAATTAGTCGGTCAAAAAGTCAAAAACTATGATATAAAAAATGTATTTATAAAGAAAAATGACTTGAAAAGTTTTATACATTTAAATACACTTTTGGGTGACACTTGGTATGTTGATCCAAACATCACCCTTCTAAGACAAACCACTCTAGATTGTAAGTTTTTTTTTGGTCATTAGTCTTATATTTGACGAATGAACTTTCGAAATGATCAAAACAATAGCTTCTATAAGTTCATTGATGGTGCCAAGATTTTTGTATTTATGAGTGTCTGATTAGAAGTTGGTAGTTGGTGATTTGATACCAAAATTTCTAGGTGAGATACACCTTAATTTCAAGTTTGGAGTGCAATCTTTAGGGATACTCATTCTTATACGTACACATTGTCCAAGATTACACCACTTATCATTGCTTAGGATCGTGTAGAATATTAGGAGCAAGAGTGAAATACAATTAAATACTTGTCAGAATTAATAATTTCATAATGCAGTAGAAGAACAAGATATTTGTATGATCCCGCAAGACGGTCTATATGTGTCAATATTAGTTTATTGCTATCTAATTACCTCACTCTTTTTAAAATGGAGTCTACGTATAGTATTTAACAACTGAGCATTGCACCTCTGGTTATATAGATTACTATTTTTAGATGAACCTAAATCTTGTTTAGACAACAATTTTTCTAATATACCCTCTTCTACCTTAAACACATGTATTCCATAACTCTTACGGAAGCCGTAAATTGGTTTAACTATTACTCCGGTGTTGTCATACCAACTCCTCACATATTCATTCTGACTTTCTATTTCTTCTTACCATTTGACGAAAAACTACGTTGAACATCAGAACATGTCTATGTTGAATATGTCCTTGATAAAAGAAGTTTTAATCTGATTTTGTAAAATATAATTTTAGAAGGACTTATAGTCATTTTGTTGTTTTATAGTTTGGGTTGTTTATGACAAAAGTGTAAACATTAGCTAAATGTTGTCAAGTTTGAAAGTTAAAGGACGGGGCGGACTCAATTGCTTGAAGTTGTTGCAATATGTAATGCATAATTTTTGCATTAAGGTTTCATAACCTAATCTCTCATTTTTCTCACACACATATACTTCGATCTTGTGATCTTCTTGTTGAGTTTTCTATATTCAGTTGTAATAGAAAATTCATTAAATAGGTGAATAAATCACACCCGAGTAGCAGTGGTGATTATGGTTGATTTATTGAAAATATGATTGAGTTCAGTTTTGTTTGTTGTGTTAAGTTTAGATTCAATAAAGATTTTGTGCGTGTGATTTTATAAATTTCTACATGGTATCAAAGCAAGTTTTGATAATCTGACTCTGATTAAAGTTTTTTAAAAAATTAGGGGTTTCGAAAAAATTGGGGGTTATCACCTTTTTAAAAACTTTTTCATCAATTAAATTGTGTTAATTGATAGATCTTTGATTAAGGGCATGTTTGTTATTGACAAAAAACGTGGTTATAATTTAAAAGAATTATTTAACAATTAAATAGTTAAGAATCAAAATTACAGCGGAAGCATAAATCTTTAAAACCATTTCCATTCCAGTGAAACAGTTACATGAGTATAAGTGTATAACTAATCACAACAAATGCAATACATGTGTACCTTGTGATTTGGAGGGGAGATTTATCACGAACTGTAGGATATTCACTAACAAATAAACACATGTTTGGATGTATAGAATGGATCGAATAGAAGTAGATGTAGAGAGAGAAAGAGATGGAACCTCTTAGAGAGAGAAACTAGTGATATTAGATTAATATGAGAATGAGGTCCAACCCTCTCCACATGAGGAGAGGGGTATTTATACTTAGCCTACTTACTTTGTCCCTAGTGGACTGTGGAGCGAGCTGACAGTGGGTAAAGACCCGACTCACTCCACAATATTAATTAACTACTTTACTACTAATATTACTTGTAATACTACGAGCTATTTGATACAAGAGAGTGCTCGGGGTGACCGAGTCTTCAACTGAATATTTATATTCCTAACAATCTCCCCCTAAGGGAGGTCACCCCGATAACAATGTTCTTAATTCAAGCACTCTATCCATGAAACTTGTCTTTGTAGCTCGTAGACATTGATTCATCAGACTTTAGTAATCATTGTGCCTTCAGCAGTGGACTTTTGATGACTTTTCCTTTGTCTTGGATGATTTAGAGCATTCTTCGAAAATATCATCCAACATGTATCTTCAAGTCATCTTTTATCAGTATGTCTCCAAGTGATGAAGTATTCTTTGAGCCGACATGCTCACACTATTTGATGTCATGATCTTTAGCATCAGAGTTTGCAGAAGCCGTGTTAAAGGTCTTTTAGGTTGTTCATGACTTTGTTGAGTTACAATGATGATGTAGTGTGAACATGTGGTAGAGGATTGACATCTTTTCTGCAACCAGCTACAACAGCAACCAGCTACAGCATTCCACAGCTACAATTGCCAGAAGTTCCTGCATACGACAGTTAGCAACAAATCGACCGGTACTTACAGGTTCGGACTTCGAGATTGTTAACAGCATAGTGTGAAAAACTCTCTCTAATCCTTACCAAGACCGTTCCTAATCGAAAACCCACAGAGGGCTTTTTAAGATCGAAGCGTAGCACATCAACGATTAGGTGAGTCGCTGGAGATCACTCCACGACTGTAGACCGTTAGAAACCGCCGTGACCACTAAGCGTAATCCATAAAGAATTACCGAAGTGACCTGCTTTCAAGGCTGTTTGATGTTGACCCTGGCAGGAATTTCCATTCAATCATTGAGAATTACATATGTAAATTCTCTCATAAATGTTTTGGCAGATTGCTAAGATCTGCGTAGGACTCTTAAGTTTACAACTGGTGTCCTTAATGTTGAACACCCAGTGTAGAAATAATTTGTGTCCCTATGAGATCTTATTATGCATCTCGTGGCTCTAGACTCAATTGTGCGTTTTGATTTGGTGATCGGAGGCTGGAGAGGACTGCCACCTTTTCAATATCATCTAACTCGGAGTGAGAGAGACGATAGAAATGTATTGATCTCCGTGACAAGTGAAACAAGAGTCCTTTGAGGGACCTTGAGTGGCTAGGGAGGGTTGTGCAGCGTATCACTGGGTCCATGATACTTTGTCTTCAATGCCAGCAATCAACTAAGTGATTCTGACAGCATATGTATTGACCCGGTTTCTGCCTAAGTTGTAAGGAGGGCTTCTTTCTTTTCACCCTTTATCTTTACAATTCTTTTTAATTCTTCAACCCCTTCAGTGCTTACCGAGACTTCATAACTAACACTTTGTTGGGTTTGTTCCAGTGTTAGCTCCATCTCAGCTGGCACTCTTCCCTCATTCACTTTTCTCCTTTTTAATCATACCTAAGGACTTCTACACTAACTAGTGGATTGTCCCTGGGTAGATCCCTCCGGCTCTGGCGGGATCGTGGGAACTTGAGCCTAACCTAACCATCCTTATACCTCCATGCATTAATTAAAATGGCCGGTCTTTGGTATTCCTCCACGATTGCCAAACCAAATCTTTGAAAAATCTCTCAAAGTGTTCATGATTCTGAAACACATTTTTGCAAACACTTGAGAGTTTTATATTTTTCAAATGCTCCCCCTCAACATGTGCTCGGTTGATTATTTTATAAATTTGCACATGTTAGGTAGAGCTCGCACTTTTTGAATTGATCCACTTTCCGTGAACATGACCGATTCGAGGCACGTTTACATCACTAGTTGGACTAGCTTGAAATTATTACCCGGCCTAGTCAAATCCACAGAAAGTTTCTCGAAATGGTACACTCAACTCAGATACGTCCTTTTCGAGACACGCTTACATCACTGGTTAGACCAGCTTGAAATTATTACCCGGCTAAGACGTATCCTTTCGATTGATGACAGTTCAAGTTTCGTAAATTCATTTGTCAAGACTGAGACACGATCTCTTGCAATGCCAAATCCTTTTTGTTTCCACAAACCATTTGCTCCCTCTCAATATGTGCATTGATATACAAAAGAGTTTAGCACATATGGGAGAGCTTACTTTTACGTCCAAAACATTTTGCTCCCCTTCAATATGTGCATTGATATTCAAAACGGTTTTGCACATATGGGAGAGCTTACATTAACATCCAAATCATCACATTGATATACAAAAGAGTTTAGCACATATGGGAGAGCTTACTTTTACGTCCAAAACATTTTGCTCCCCTTCAATATGTGCATTGATATTCAAAACAGTTTTGCACATATGGGAGAGCTTACATTAACTTCCAAATCATCACATTTTATCAGATTTCATATTTAAATCACATTCTCTCCCCCGATCAAAAATTTCAAACCATTTGAGATTTGTGATCCCAATTGATTTAAATAAGTTTAGAAAAATTTGGGAGAAAATGTGGTCCGGTTTAAATAGATTCTGATATCGGAGCATATTATGCTCACTCTTAAACCACGAGAGAGTGTCACTGCTGATGTTGCACAAATTAGGCAAGGTGTCAGAAATTTGAACAAATATACTCCCCCTCAATTAATGACCCGTTTTCTATTTAAAGAGCTGTAGTCATTCAATTGAGCGACGAGAATTTGTGAAAATTTAATTCAATTTACCACCTTGTGGAACATCAAGACTCTCTTGAAGAATCAAAGAAGATAAAGAGTCTGATGTAAGGAAGACTTCTCTTCCTATACAAGAAATGATGCACTGAACCGTACATCAAGTCAGAGAAACATGGATATAAAGTAATCCATGCCCAAGTGAACATCACCCGGTTGGAGGAACAGCTGTCTTTTTGGCGACATGCTTTCCCCAGAGTATAGCACGGGTTGCAGTATGAAGTAACTGCAAGCCATTAAGACATGTTTTAACTGATTAGTATAACTTCTGCTCGAGCTTCATTTAAAGATTCGTGTCATTGTTGAATGACATTTCTAGATCCGTAAATGTTATCGATAAACAGAAGACATGCCTAGGTATGACTATTTTTGGTATTTTCTGATTTTTCGATTTTTATGGTTTTTATAGGTTTTATATTTTTGTATTTTCTTTGTGTTATAAGATGTATACAACTATGTACAAGGATATAAGAAGACAATCCTTTACTCCTCCTTTTCTTCCTGAAGACACTTGAGGGTTTCAGGTGTCATGCTCTTCATACCAAGGCGTGGGAGAATAAATTGAAACCTTTCTCTTGGGAGAGCCTTGGTGAAGATATCAGCTAACTGAAACTCTGTCCTCACGAAATATAGTTCCACAATACCCTTTGTAAGGAATTAAATATTCCATAGATTTGATGATCACAAACAAGAAGAATGAAACATATAGAATACTGAAATGATAAGCAAAATAAGCTAAGAAGGTACTGCTGCTAGTTCAAATCAACCAACTGCTAGTGTATTTCAAGGTACTGCTGGTTCAGAGCAAGGTACTGCTACTACAAGTGAAGGTACTGCTAGTACAAAAAGGTACTGCCAGAAGGTACGGGTAGAGCAAAGGTACTGCTAGTTGATTCAAAGGTACTGCTAGTACAAACAAGGTACTGCTAGTATAAACAAGGTACTGCTAGTGTAACCAAGCTGCTGCTAGATCAGTGAGTCATACTGCTGCTACAAGGATAAGGATGAAAAAGATATTATTTATATGAGTCATTCATATACTTTAGATAATATCTAGATATTTGTTTAGTCAACAAAGGTGTTCAAACAAAGATACAAGTTGTATCTCCTTGACTGACACACGATATAGCAAGTGGTAGACTAAGACTTATCAACTTTGTAATGATCTTCCTTATACTATAAAAGGAAGATCATACCCTTAGATAAAAGGTGTGTTTAATAGAGAGCAAAATAGTTCTTAGTATGCTAAGAAATTAAACACCAAGTAAGAGTGTGTGTGGGAACATCAGACATGGGGTCTGATGAACATTGGACATGGGGTCTGATGTTGTTTAGTTTGTTAAGCCTCAAGGATCTTTGATCCCTGTTAGAGTGTAACCGTATTACTAATGATCAAGTAGTATTGGGGCTGAGTTTAATAACAAAGAGAAAGTTTGGCAAAACCTTGTTGTGATAAGTATTGTATTATTTAGTTGAATATTCCGCCAATATTATCATTGTTCTTTAAACGCAAAAATCCTAGATCAAAGGTGTAACAACCTTCAGCCCATAAACGATCAGAAAACTTATAAGTAGTTAGTTCTCTTGTTCTTTAAAGTTTTCAACAAGTGGTATCAGAGCGGGGGGCTCTGGATCTAGGAAAAGAAAAGGTTTTAGCTAAAGAAAGAAGAAAAAAAAAAAATCGTTTTTGCTTAATTTTTCGCAACTTTCTGCAGGGCTGTTTTCAAAAGGCGATAACTCCTTCGTTAACCGTTGGATTGGGCTGAAATTTTTGTTGAAGGTTCTTGGTATATCAAGGTAGATTCTCACCGGAAGGATCTTCAATATGAGCCTTAGGTTGCAAGATATGCATCATTGAAAACTGCTGCAGAAACAGTTGAGGTATGGTCGAATTTTTGGTTTTTCTTTCTTGGTTTACACACACAAAGGGGAAGAATCACACACAGAAGAGAGTTGGTTCTTAAAAGATTAAAGGCTTGTTTATCAATTTATTATTGGTGAAAAAGGTCATTTGTTGCTTATTTGAAGTTGAGGTTGAATTTTTCAAGATTGTGTTTTGTCATATCTTTGGAAGAAAAGATAACTTGTTTGTGCTTCAATAATTATGGCGATGACTTGTTAAATCTAGTTTTCATAGGTCAAGGGGAGGATGGACGAAGACCTAGTTAACTATCACTTAAAGGAGTTACTTTGTAGTGCTCAGTGTCTCATTGAAGATGAGGATTTTATCAAGAGATTTCGATCTACTTATATGGTGTTAGTATAAGTTCAAAGTCAGATTTAGTACAAGATATAAGACACAAGATTGGTTTATTCTGTTTCATCATCAAGTTGGTAATGATTGGTTTTTCTTCATCAGTCATAAAAGCCTACAGAATGGAAGATTCGAATGGTTAACATATGGGTTTCAGGGGAAGCTTAAATGTTTAGATGTATAACCATTTATATGTGCATCACCACAGGGAAAGTTATTGATTCTTACTATTGTTGATTAGTATTGCTACTGATGATTTAAAATTTTATTATTTCAAGTTCATTTTTAGATGCGGAAAGCTTCATGGAGGGTAACTTGAAATATTAGAAGGATAAATTAGATGTGTAGTATTAGTTCAAAGTTGTAAAGATCATATTTGTAATATTCTCTATTTTTTGATAACAAAAAAGGGAAAAGACGTGGTGGATAGCATGGATTAAGGGGAAGACAGTATTTGTTCATTCATGGTGAGATTTAGTTATCTCAATTTCTCTACTTCGTCTAGGGAAATTCGTACAAGAAAGTGTTTGTTTTGTAATCATCAAATAGGGGAAGATTGTAAGGAATTAAATATTCCATAGATTTGATGATCACAAACAAGAAGAATGAAACATATAGAATACTGAAATGATAAGCAAAATACGCTAAGAAGGTACTGCTGCTAGTTCAAATCAACCTACTGCTAGTGTATTTCAAGGTACTGCTGGTTCAGAGCAAGGTACTGCTACTACAAGTGAAGGTACTGCTAGTACAAAAAGGTACTGCCAGAAGGTACGGGTAGAGCAAAGGTACTGCTAGTTGATTCAAAGGTACTGCTAGTACAAACAAGGTACTGCTAGTACAAACAAGGTACTGCTAGTGTAACCAAGCTGCTGCTGGATCAGTGAGTCATACCGCTGCTACAAGGATAAGGATGAAAAAGATATTATTTATATGAGTCATTCATATACTTTAGATAATATCTAGATATTTGTTCAGTCAACAAAGGTGTGCAAACAAAGATACAAGTTG
Organism: Artemisia tridentata subsp. tridentata; assembly: GCA_021014915.2. Taxonomy (NCBI): domain Eukaryota; kingdom Viridiplantae; phylum Streptophyta; class Magnoliopsida; order Asterales; family Asteraceae; genus Artemisia; species Artemisia tridentata. The sequence continues at coordinate 351,672,033 of CP139508.1, forward strand.
TATCTCCTTGACTGACACACGATATAGCAAGTGGTAGACTAAGACTTATCAACTTTGTAATGATCTTCCTTATACTATAAAAGGAAGATCATACCCTTAGATAAAAGGTGTGTTTAATAGAGAGCAAAATAGTTCTTAGTATGCTAAGAAATTAAACACCAAGTAAGAGTGTGTGTGGGAACATCAGACATGGGGTCTGATGAACATTGGACATGGGGTCTAATGTTGTTTAGTTTGTTAAGCCTCAAGGATCTTTGATCCCTGTTAGAGTGTAACCGTATTACTAATGATCAAGTAGTATTGGGGCTGAGTTTAATAACAAAGAGAAAGTTTGGCAAAAACCTTGTTGTGATAAGTATTGTATTCTTTAGTTGAATATTCCGCCAATATTATCATTGTTCTTTAAACGTAAAAATCCTAGATCAAAGGTGTAACAACCTTGAGCCCATAAACGATCAGAAAACTTATAAGTAGTTAGTTCTCTTGTTCTTTAAAGTTTTCCACAATTCCTTTTTCCACCTGTTCCCTGATGAAGTGATGCCTGATGTCGATGTGTTTTGACCTGGAGTGCTGAACATTGTTACAACAAAGAGCAATGGCGCTTTTGTTGTCACAATATAGGGGAATTTTGTTGTATGAGAATCCATAGTCTGAGAGTTGTGATCGCATCCAAAGGATTTGTGCACAACAAGCAGACATGGCAATGTACTCAGCCTCAGTAGATGATATGGAAGTACTCATCTGCTTCTTGGAAGACCAACTAACCAACTTTTCCCCTAAAAACTGAGCTCCTCCTGAAGTACTACGACGAGTGTCTTGACATCCCGCATGATCAGCATCTGCATACGCAGTTAACTCCATTGCTGTGTCCTTAGGATACCAGAGACCCATATGAACTGTGCCTTGAAGATATCGGAAGATCCTTTTCACTGCTTCAACATGCTTTTTGGTTGGCTTGGATTGATACCGAGCACACATACACACAGCAAACAGAAGATCTGGTCTACTAGCAGTGATATACATCAAAGATCCAATCATGCTTCGATACTTTGTTTTATCCACTGGAATTCCTGAAGGATCTTCATCCAGCTTTGTTCTATCAACCATGGGAGTGTCAACAGGCTCACTTGAATCGAATCCAAACTTTTTCAAGATCTCATTGGCGTATTTGGATTGATTAATGAATATGCCTCCGGGACTTTGAGAAACTTGTAATCCTAAGAAGAATGACATTTGTCCCATCATGGACATTTGGAACTTGGAATTCATCTCCTTTGAAAATCTGTCACATTCACTAGGATCTGTTGAAGCAAAGATGATATCATCTACATAGATCTGAACAAGTAGTAGATGTTTTCTTGACTTCCTGGTGAATAGTGTGGGATCAACAACACCCTTGGAGAACCCGTTCACTGGAAGGAACTTGGACAATGTATCGTACCATGCCCTTGGCGCCTGCTTCAACCCATAAAGAGCCTTCTTCAAGCGGTAAACATGAGTAGGATGTTCAGCATCCACGAATCCTTCGGGTTGGCTCACATAAACTTCTTCCTTTAAGTCACCATTCAAAAAGGCCGTTTTGACATCCATCTGGTAGACTATCATGTTCCGACTAGCAGCATTTGCAAGGAAGATTCTTATGGCTTCAATTCTAGCAACCGGAGCAAACGATTCTTCAAAATCAATGCCCTCTTCTTGTCTGAATCCTTTTGCAACTAGCCGTGCCTTGTTCTTTAACACATCACCATGCTCATCAAGTTTCACTTTGAAGATCCACTTTAAAGCAATGATCATTGCAAGCTCTGGAGGAGGCACTAATTCCCATACTTCAAGTCGATCAAATTCATGAATTTCATCCTGCATAGCCTCGAACCAGCAATCTTTTGTCATTGCTTCCTTGGCATCTTTAGGTTCGACTTTGGACAACACGGAATTGAAGAAGCACCATAGTGCATCAGTGGCTAATTGATTATGTGTGGATACTGGACGTGAGGGATTGCCTATGATGTTGTCGATTAGATGATCGCTGGTCCATTTTCTGAGATGGTCGTGAGGTTGAGGGTTTTGAACTGATGTAGCAGTGCTGTGTTCTTCAAGAGAGGATGTGTCTGATGAATGTTCAGGAGCAAATATGTTTTCAAAAAGGAACCTCATCAACAGGAGCAAAAGGATTATCTTCCAAAGAATGGTTATCTGCAGATTCATGTAGTACTGGAGAGGATTGAGTATTTGATGATGAAGGCGATTGACTGGCAGCTGGAGCATTGAGGCTGACTGATACTGAAGATGTTGGGCCTTCTGTGCCTTGCGGGGCTTGAGCCTCAGCCATAGAAAGTACAGCTGGTGTACTTGGGATGGTTCCATTCGTTGGCTCAAAGTATTCATCATACATAGGATCAAATAACTTCTTCAAATCCTCACATGTAGGTGGTACAACAGAATCCGCAGGCGTGGAATTCTGTACAAGTCCTGAACTAATGGGTCCAGGTGTCAAAAGTTTAAGATCAGGTCCAGAACTAATTTGTCCTGAAGCAAGTTGCTCACTCAGCTCATCGAACGTGACGTGAATGGTTTCCATGATTTTACGGGTCCTCTTATTATAGATTCTATACCCTTTACTATCTGGAGCATATCCAACAAAGATACCTACATCTGCTTTAGCTCTTAACTTTCCCAAGTCTTGACTATCATTCGTCGGATAGCAAAGTGCGCCAAACACACGGAGAAAGGAAAGATCTGGTTTCTTGTTATGAATTAACTCGTAGGGAGTCTTTTCATGAACAGGATGAATTAGAGATCGGTTTTGGGTGAAACATGCTGTTGCAATAGCCTCTGCCCAGAGAAACATCGGTGCCTTTGAAAATATAAGCATGGTTCTTGCAGCTTCCACCAGAGTACGGTTCCTTCGTTCGACAACACCGTTCTGTTGAGGAGTGCGAGGGATACTTTTCTGATGCGTGATGCCAATACTTTCATAGAAATTTCAGAGTTGTTGGTTAACAAACTCAGTACCATTATCAGTGCGGATGATTCTGACAGTTTTATCGAGCCTTACTTGCAGCTGTTTTATGAGTTTAATGATAACCTCAGGAGTTTCATCCTTGGTTCTCAAAAACTTTACCCATGTGAACCGAGAATAATCATCTACTATCACCAGAACATACTTCTTTCCATTTATGGTTTGTATTCTCATTGGACCGCACAAGTCCATGTGGAGGGTATGAAGAACTTCCAAGTTGGTGTTAATGGTTTTAGGCTTGTGGGTTTGTTTCTTGCTTTTGCCCAGTTGACATGCAGAGCAGAGATGATCTTTCTCATATTTTAGTCTGGGCATCCCTCTAACAATATCTTTACGGGAAAGATTATTTATGGTACCGAAGTTCAAGTGGTTCAAACGACGATGCCACAGCCATGTTTTTGTTTTAGAGGCTTTTGAAAGCAAGCATATGGGAGAGGACTTCAACATTTCTTCAATCGATATGGTGTATAGATTGGTGCCCCGACTGCCCTTGAGGAGATCTATACCATCCAATTCTCTGACGAAATGATGAAGCGAAAAGTGTACCGCTTTTAGGGGGTCATTTAAGCCCTAAATCGTATTTATTTGATCAAATATTGCCCTAAATCGTTCCTTTTGTCATTTTAGGTACTTTGGAGAAGAAATCTGGAAAAGGAAGCATTTTGGACGTTTTTGGAGCATAAAAGTGAAGAAAACGACAAAGTCTCAAAAATATGCTGGAAAGTACATGTGACGGCGTCAAGACTTGCTCTTGATGGCGTCACGGCTTGGCAAAAGTGGTGGATATGAAAAATACACATGATAAGCCAGTGAGATTTGCATTGGAATTCTGACGGCGTCACCCTTTGGAGTGATCAAGGTCGTCACGGTTTAAGCTGAAGAATGACGGCGTCACCCTTAACCTTGACGGCGTCAGCTTCTGATAGGCCAGAACGGATTTTGGAGGTTTAAAGGGAGACGGCGTCAAGAAGGCCATCACGTGTTAACTAGTCACAACTTGCGCGCGCGGTAGCTGTTACTGTTTTGGCCATAAAATCCTCATACGAACTCAGATTTAGGTGATTCAAAAGGCCACGCGATCGGGACGAAAAGATCTACAATTTGGTGAAAAATTGGACGTGACGGCGTCACGTGTAAGTCTGACGCCGTCAGATCGGGCCGACAGAAAAATGCGTATAAATATAACTTCACAACTTCATTATTTGTAAGCCCTAAACCCTAAGTCCGATTCTAGGGTTTAGGTAGGTGTTTTTCCAGCAACTTAGAGGGTCCTAATCATGCCATAAACATCTTGTAATGGTTTGTTTTATCGATTCAATCTTATGTTATGTCTTCAATTATGATCATTGTTGATTGCTCTTCATTAATTATGCTTGGCTAAATCACCTTGTGTCTACTTATGATTGTATGAAACTTGTATATAATCAATTAGATCTTATTGATTTCTTGTTGATGTGTGTGTCCATCTCCATCAATTAGGGCGTGACAACTTCAATAGATCTAGTTGGTTTAGTTTATAATTCTTGCTTCCTATTGTTTCTTGTTTTGATTGGGTGATATCGATGTTAGGCTTAAGAAAACTGGCTAACCTCCTATACGGTAACTTGCTTGAGCGTCTTAAGAAACATGAACCAATGCGTACTAGGTTTATTTGGTTGTATTTAATGCATGAGCGAATTCTAGTGATCCCATGTTAGGAGCTTCTTAGCCGGCTCGACATAGGAGTGAAGTAGGAGCTTATAGAGTTGGGGAAGTACGTACGCCACCCCACGAATGGTATTAAGGAATACAACCCGTCAATTAAAACAAGTTGTGACAATTCAATAGGTAGAATTGAATAGCTAGCAAGGAGTAATACATCATAGGTAGACATGCTTCACTTCCCGTGTAGGACCCTAGTTTACTTTTCTTGCATATTAGTTTAGTTAGTACCTTTCGGGTTAGTTGATTATCAACTAATTCCGCCCCTTCTTCCAAAATACGAGATTTTTACTTGCTTTCCATAAAATATAAAAGTACAAAAAGAATCATCCATCACCTCTAGACCTAGTTAGAATAATTTCAATCCTAACGAACACTATTCTTTGAGTTGAACGATCAATCCCCCGGTACTTGCCACTTTACTATACTACAACGGTCAGGTACACTACCTGGTGGGGATTGCAAACTTCTCAAGATCCCTTGAGAGGTAAAACCTGTTGTAAGGTTGCAAAACCACGCATCAAGTTTTTGGCGCCGCAGCCCGGGGAGTAGTTATTGCTTAGGTTGAAATTTTATTTTTATTAGGTCTACTCACAAGATTCCTATCAAGTGAGATATTTTCTTTTTATTTTGTAGCTTTCTCGTAGTCTATCTTTTCTTTGTGATTTTGTTTGTAATTTGCTTCAAATGGACTTTTCACTTAGATTTCTAAGATTGCAAGATATGGTTGAGTGGCTAGAACACCAAGAAGTTCAAAATACCTCATTTAGAGACACTTATGAATCATATGAGCGTTCACCTAGGATAGATTCTTATGAACAACCTCCATGTTTAGGATCTTGTTTTAGTGAGGCTAATAGGAAAAGCGACCTAGTTTGCCAAGGAATTGTGGATAGAGCCGTATCAATAAATCATAAGTTGGATGAAGCACTAGGTTTGTTATTATCACTACCTAAGAAAACAATTGATGAGGATATAGGTGATCTTGACACGTGGAATAATGAGGTAAACACCATAAGCCCACAAAATACTCAACCATCATTTGAGGCACCCACACCGCCCGTGACTTACCCGGAAGAAGTAGAAGAGACTTTAGGAATCTCGATGGAGGTAGAACCCTTGGACCAAGCACAACTAGAGGATATAGGTTTGCACACTTTTAGTGATGACCTTACTCATAGTTCTAGGGAATTTCCTAGTGTTGATGAATTGGAACCTCAACCTTTACACAACTTTTCATCCTTAGATTTACATCTAGGAGAAAAAAGAGGAACCGACCCACCCATCAACCAATATTATCCGGGTAGTTTTAGGATGAAGGAAGCCATTCACTCACCCCCTTCACCTCACGTGGCATATTCACACCCTAAGGGTGTGTATCGCTACTTTCACCCGCACTTAATCCTAAGTGTAGGGAAAACCTCCCATATTTTTGTTAAATAAGGGTAGAGTCAGGCTCGTGACTCAAACAAAAACAAGCGCTTATTGGGAGGCAACCCAAGCTTTATTTGCTTTATTTGTTTGATTGTTTGTTTATTTAATTTTATTTGTTTCCGTATGCATTTCTTATTCTTTTTGTTTACTGTTCATGTCTCAAATATAAATTGTGAAAATGCTTTATTTTGTCTTTAACTTCGTCTTAACTACATATAAAGGTATTTTGCAAAAGATAAGTGTAAGGGAAATCCAAATTTGTTTTTAAGAACAAGATTGAACATGAACGATAACAATGAGATATAAGCATGCATATTAGTATTTGTTTGAGTCAAATGCTTGTATCGAGTCATAATGAAGTTTTGCAGGAATTCCAGGAAGTAAGGTATAGGTTTTTCCAGAAATTTTCCGAAAACTTAACATGAGAATTCTGTCAGATCATTTCTGACGGCGTCAGGCCTTACAACCTGACGGCGTCAGGTTTTAATTTTCTGAAATTTTTGAAAGTTTTGTTTTTCTACCGGAATCATAAAAAGTTTTTATTAAATCTCTAACTTATAAACTCCAGGAATCTGAAAAACATTCATTCCGCAAGCATTATATCTTTAATTGTTTTATTTCTAAGTCTGGAATTACACCTAGTTGTGAGTTGTCTTTGTTCGGTTTGATGCTTTGGTTTTTCTTGTTTGTTTTCTCAGGTTTAACAGGTTATTTTGGACAAGGAGATGTATGTGGAATCAAGCTTTTGGCGATGCATTAGTCTTGAAGCTTCTACATTACCTTGGAAGAAGATCTAACCATGTTACCTCTTTATCCACCGAGCGAATCAGGGGAGTATTTGATTTCATTCTTTTACCTTTTTACTTTTACATCTTGTTATTTGAACATTGGGGACAATGTTAATTTTAGTGCCAAATTTAAAATTTTTTACAACATTTAGGAGTGAAACTTTGATCTTAATGAGCGTCTCACGGATAGGAGTTATATGACTAGCACAAAACCGTACCACTAAAAAATTTTCCACCCCCAAATATGTGAGGTTCGCCCCTAGAATTGGTAGGAAAAGCATTTATGCTATGATGTGTGTACCGGTAGCACTTAGATTCTAGAACTTGCGTTAGGACCATTCCGAGGCCACAAGTGAGACTACATTCGTGTAGTTAGATTTACTACATGATAAGAGGCATTAGGATTAACCCATTGTTTTACACCTGTGTTTTTGTTATAATTACGTTGGCTACATTGGTCAAGTAATTCTCCCACACCCTTTGCGTTGTACTCATTTTTAGTACACGATACCCCTAGTACACCCCTCAGAGCCTATCTTTTCGTTTCGACCTTTAAGCATTTTACTTAAAGGAAGAATTTGTTTACACCCCACTTAAATGTACACCCAAATCGCCTTAGCCTACCTTGTATGCACTCATTTTTAGTGCATTATTGTTACAACATTTGTTTAAACCCAAGTTAATTATTTAATTGATTACATGGTTGCTAAGTCGAGTCATATCCCTGTACATATTGTTTTGGGACGATTGGGACTCATGGGTAAAGTACTAGTGTAATGGAGTAATGGGGAAGAACATCATTTATTACCCCCATGTGTGCTAAATATTTTAAAAGTACTCCAAGTTTTTCAATTATCTTAATTCGAGTCATTAGATTAGTTAATTGTAAAGTTATGTAAAAGTTCAAGTGTAAGGGGAATGCAATGCCCCTATGATGTATTATTTTGGATGGTAGGGCAAGAGTGTATGAAAAAAAAAAAAAAAAAAATCAAAAAAATCAAGAAAAATACAAAAAAAATGAGAAAAAAAATAGAAAAAACATACGGACTACCATCCCGTTTCATTTTATATTTATCTTATGTTTTTGTTATTTTGTTTTTAGTTAAGATTGAGTCGAGTCTTGGCTTAGCAACATTGTATAGTACATGTAATTGATCAAGATCTTTAACTCGCCACCAGTAAAATATCCTTTATCCAACAAAACCGTGTTTTCCTTTTCCCTACACCTAACGTTATAACCCATTTAAAAGCCCTCTTTGATAGTTTATCTTAGGTGCTTACGCCTAGTGGAGGAGGTTTTTGATCCTTGCCCAAGCCTATGGTAATCTATTTGCTATGACAGGTAGTGAGAGATATTATCCGTTTTCATTTATGAGATTTATTTTGATGACACTTGAGAGATGTGAGTATCTAAACACTACTTGTGAGGTGCTAGTATGTAATCTCCGTGCTTATTATGATTGAAGTGGAACGATTATTTGTTGTAATTACTTTTATATTAGCATTAAATGACCCCTAACTTGTATTTTGATTAGAATAAAAGCGCATTTGCTTGAGGACAATCAAATCTCAAGTGTAAGGGTATTTGATGAAGCGAAAAGTGTACCGCTTTTAGGGGGTCATTTAAGCCCTAAATCGTATTTATTTGATCAAATATTTCCTTAAATCGTTCCTTTTGTCATTTTAGGTACTTTGGAGAAGAAATCTGGAAAAGGAAGCATTTTGGACGTTTTTGGAGCATAAAAGTGAAGAAAACGACAAAGTCTCAAAAATATGCTGGAAAGTACATGTGACGGCGTCAAGACTTGCTCTTGACGGCGTCACGGCTTGGCAAAAGTGGTGGATATGAAAAATACACATGATAAGCCAGTGAGATTTGCATTGGAATTCTGACGGCGTCACCCTTTGGAGTGATCAAGGTCGTCACGGTTTAAGCTGAAGAATGACGGCGTCACCCTTAACCTTGACGGCGTCAGCTTCTGATAGGCCAGAACGGATTTTGGAGGTTTAAAGGGAGACGACGTCAAGAAGGCCATCACGTGTTAACTAGTCACAACTTGCGCGCGCGGTAGCTGTTACTGTTTTGGCCATAAAATCCTCATACGAACTCGGATTTAGGTGATTCAAAAGGCCACGCGATCGGGACGAAAAGATCTACAATTTGGTGAAAAATTGGACGTGACGGCGTCACGTGTAAGTCTGACGCCGTCAGATCGGGCCGACAGAAAAATGCCTATAAATATAACTTCACAACTTCATTATTTGTAAGCCCTAAACCCTAAGTCCGATTCTAGGGTTTAGGTAGGTGTTTTTCCAGCAACTTAGAGGGTCCTAATCATGCCATAAACATCTTGTAATGGTTTGTTTATCGATTCAATCTTATGTTATGTCTTCAATTATGATCATTGTTGATTGCTCTTCATTAATTATGCTTGGCTAAATCACCTTGTGTCTACTTATGATTGTATGAAACTTGTATATAATCAATTAGATCTTATTGATTTCTTGTTGATGTGTGTGTTCATCTCCATCAATTAGGGCGTGACAACTTCAATAGATCTAGTTGGTTTAGTTTATAATTCTTGCTTCCTATTGTTTCTTGTTTTGATTGGGTGATATCGATGTTAGGCTTAAGAAAACTGGCTAACCTCCTATACGGTAACTTGCTTGAGCGTCTTAAGAAACATGAACCAATGCGTACTAGGTTTATTTGGTTGTATTTAATGCATGAGCGAATTCTAGTGATCCCATGTTAGGAGCTTCTTAGCCGGCTCGACATAGGAGTGAAGTAGGAGCTTATAGAGTTGGGGAAGTACGTACGCCACCCCACGAATGGTATTAAGGAATACAACCCGTCAATTAAAACAAGTTGTGACAATTCAATAGGTAGAATTGAATAGCTAGCAAGGAGTAATACATCATAGGTAGACATGCTTCACTTCCCGTGTAGGACCCTAGTTTACTTTTCTTGCATATTAGTTTAGTTAGTAGCTTTCGGGTTAGTTGATTATCAACTAATTCCGCCCCTTCTTCCAAAATACGAGATTTTTACTTGCTTTCCATAAAATATAAAAGTACAAAAAGAATCATCCATCACCTCTAGACCTAGTTAGAATAATTTCAATCCTAACGAACACTATTCTTTGAGTTGAACGATCAATCCCCCAGTACTTGCCACTTTACTATACTACAACGGTCAGGTACACTGCCTGGTGGGGATTGCAAACTTCTCAAGATCCCTTGAGAGGTAAAACCTGTTGTAAGGTTGCAAAACCACGCATCACGAAACTTGTATGTTTTCTGAAGCCACTTCCAGGTCTGAATCACAAAATTGACCCACAGAAAACAGATTATGCCCTAATCCTTCCACATAATATACCCTAGAGATTACACTGTCACCGAACACATAATCTCCATAACCCATTATCGCACCAAAGTGGTCGTTCCCGAATCTAACTGTCCCGATAAACTTTTTCACGAAGTTCTTAAGCCGCGAGCGATCCCCAGTCATATGTTTAGAGCAGCCTGAGTCCAAATACCAAAGGACGATTTGTACAACCTGCATTTGAAAACAGACAACGATGGATAACTGAAAGATGTGGATCCCCATGTGTAGTTGGGGTCCGTTTGGTTAGCACACATAAATTCAGGAGCCACAGAAGTATCAATCACTGAGTTTACTGTATTGGAATCTACCCTAGGTTCAGCAGATGACTTATGAAGAAGGCATTGTGTTCCTAAGGGAAAAATTCTACCTGTTGGTCTCCATTCCATAACTTTTACATTTTTATGTTTATTCACCTTAGGTAATGGATGTTTATTTCCTAAGGCAAATTTCCTTCCAGTGGGTCTCCATTGATACCCAACATTTGCAAAAGTTTTTCCTGTTGCCTTCCAAACTTTCTTACTTCTTTCAGTTTTTCTAACATAACTAACATGGGGTGGTGCATGAGGCATCAGAAATGACACAGCACATTCATCATGATTAGCAGAAAATAAGCATTTGTCACATGTTTTACAGATCATATTAGAATTCGAATTAATTACAGTACTTTTAATACTAGAATCAACACGATTCAATCTAGTCTTTGCAAACTTATTGTTCCTAGGTTGGGCTTCTACACTCTTCTTGTGATCACTCTTAGCTGGCGAAGTTCTATCATTCCTTGTATTGCCTTTAGGCTTTGACCCGCTAGCTTGGGTGTCACTTTTCACTCCTGTAGAAGTAACGATGGGAACATTAGTTTGTTTTACTGACATATGTTTTCCTGAATTTGATGTGCTGGGTTCTGATGTTGTACATGGTAAATCAAAGGCTACATTTTTGTACTTAACAGTGGATGATGATGCAACAAATCTATTTCTATGGGTGTTAAACTTAGGGACTGAGCCCATGGCATATTCTAAGTTTTCCTGAATCCTTTTCGTGAGTTTGCAGGCATAAATAGTTGCCCTATCAAGTGGCTTTTCAGTTCTATCCTCTTCAACTATCTCACGAAGTGTGTCAAGGCCCTCTCTAAGATGATCGAGATATGTTTGATGGGCAAAGCTATTATTTCTAAGGTTAAATGGAATACGCCCAACCTCAACATCATACTTTTTACTAGCAGTAGCCTTTGGTGCATCACAATTACAAGTGGTGCATGGCATTTTACCTTTCACCTGAGCCTTAAGATTCTCAATTTCATTTAACAAAGAGGTTACATGATCATTGTGATTGTTTCTTGTAACTTTAACAGAATCATATAACTCTTTGTAATGTTGTTTAATCTTAGAATTTTCTTCTCGATAACACTCATTTTCATGATGTAACTTATTTATGGTGTTTTGATATTGAAAATTCTGAGAATCTAAGGGCGAAGGTTTATTGGTGCCATACACATCACACTTGTTGGATTTCAATTGGGCAATTTGTGCCCTCAGCAGTCGAATCGTGTTCGTGTGAGCTTGAATTATCTCATCTCGTTTGCTTAATTCAAAATAAGTATCAAATTCAGGAGCATCCAAGGATGTCTTGTTATTTGATATTTTGTGTTTTTCATTTAAATGTTGATGTTTCATTTGCAAATTTAGATAATCAACTTCTAGTTTTGAAAAACGTTTAACCATATTATCATGGTCATCATTTTGAATTTTTTCAAGCAATTTGAAATTCTCCCCCTCAAGCTCAACAACACGATTCTGGGTGACATTTAACGCAATAGCATACTCATGAAATTGACAAGCAGACAATGCAGAATCAGTAGCAGTGTAAAATACATCTTGAGCAATACATTTAGCAATCAAATTGTCATTAGTGATGAGTATGTTTTTTCTTTCAATCTCACGAATCTTAAATTCTATTGCGTATTCATTCACCTCATTTTCCATGTCTTTAAACACTACTTTCATTTCTTTTATTTCTGTGTTGAGGGCAGCTTGCAACCCTTCAAAATGTTCTTTAAGTAGTTTAAAGAATGGCATGACCTCAGTTAAGTAACACCTTTTAGCATGTTCAAAACACCTTTCCCCCTCAGTAATACCAGAGGGTGTGATTCTCTTCTTGCATGTTTTATCGAAATCAGCAAACAGTTGCCAAAGCACATATAAGCTAATAAAGGTTTTGCATTCAGTGGGAAGAGATAAAGGCACCAAATTCCTAGGTGTATTGGGAGGATACACCGTTATGGACGCAACTTTTCTAATGAGAGGGGTGTTGGCCTTAAGTTTTTCTACCTTAAGTTTTTCATTATCTTGTTTCCAGAATATCTGTTCAGGTGTTAACTTCTTTTGAGGGTCATGAATAGGCATAAGCATCACATTACCATCATATAGGGCTGGTTGAACTACTTTCATGTCCCTAAGGATGGTTGACTTGGGTTCACCTATCATGATTTTACTATGCTTATCACTCAACTTTCTGTGCTTATGAATCATTTGAGCAGTTTGTATGGTTTGATTTTGTGTGTACAACTTATCTTCAAGCTTATTCTTTAAGGTTTTGAGTCTAGAAAAATCATTTAAGAGTTCCTTTTCTTTTTCTTTGAATTCTAGCTTAAGTGTAGTTATACACTTTTGTACTTCCTGTTTCTGTTTGACAGACTGTTCTAGCTGATTTTTCAAAGAATTCAACTCTTGTTTTAATGTTTCTTCTCTTACTCTAGACTCTTTAATAAGTGTACTCATTTGACCTTCTAATTTCTGCTCACGTTGATTAAGTTCAAACTTAGCACGCTGTTCATACATTGCCACTTGTTCTTTATAAATGTTTAGTCTAGTGATCAAGTTATCATCAGGGACAGACAAGTTGTTCTCATGGCACTCATATGTATTACCTAAATTACACGCATTATCTAAGGCACTGATGAACTCAAATAAGTACATTTTATTATCATCATTTATCCTATTTATTTGACTTGTTTTATTATATTATGTATGAGAATTGATACTTAATCGTTTACTTTTGTAATTTTCAGTTAAAAACAAGCATTTGGTGAAACTTAGCTATTATGGACTAAAAATGGAGAAAAATGATCAAGATTGGAAAAGACTGCTGAAATGAAGAGATTGAAGACCATTGCCTGACTTTGAAGAATGCACGCATGCAATTCTGTCATGCGTTGCATATGAAACTTTGGTCAACGAAGAAGAACCAACTTGTTCTACTCCAGATGCGCCGCATTATACTTCTTACATACGGCGCATCACTATCAAGATTTCACCAGTTTCGATCCAAGATACAAGAAGATATGCGCCGCATACAGTTATGAAGATACGCCGCATCTCAAGGCGGTGTACGAATATTCTGGAATATAATAACCTTGGACCCCACGTGAAGTTAAGTCAATGCGCCGCATCTACTTATTCAATGCGCCGCATCTTACCTCAGACAGAAACTATAAATACCCTAAGGCCAGATGAATTTCAGAGACTTTTGACGTACGTGCCATATATCCCTAGACGAGCGAACGAATTCAGACGAATAGGCAGCACAAGACACACCGGAACGAAGATACAAGAGCTGTAAGAAGGTCCTGCATGTGTTTAATTCATTAAGTAGTTTTGTTTCATTGTATTAGTACACTTTAATTCATCAGGATTGGTGGCTTGTGTAATGTGACAACGGAAAGGTTGCACTCCCTTAAAACTGCTTTCCCATTAATTAAAGTTTATATATTGATGTCTTTGGTGACTTTTATTAGTGCATTGATAACCTCTGTATCTATTAGTGGCTTGTCGTATGTGACTACGGAAGATCATATTGCTCCCACGGTTATAACTAACTTGATCACTTAGGAATAACTTTTAGACATAAGTAATCATTAAGGGTTTACTCGCCGATAAGATTAGAGCCAACGAGAAAGGGTTAATTACATACACTTCATATAAAACTAGCAATAAAACAAGTGACAAGCTACTTAATTATCAGGACAGGTCTTCTTATTGTCTCAAGTATTTATCTGTGTACGTGCGTGCTTATCGCTGATTCGTGCTCATTAGTTTAGTTTATTATTTAATTGCAACCAAAACGTGCCAGTCTCTCAGGCTGAACCCCCTTGCGTTAGATTAGGTTGTATAATTGGCTTAAGATATTAAAATACTGATTAGAATAACTAGATAATACGTTCCACTCTTAGTGATCGACACTCTACTTACCATTATATTCATAATGACCGGGTACACTGCTCGTTAAGTGTGTGTGTTATTGATAAGTCGGCTAAATATAAATTTAAAACTTGAGTAGGCATTAATACTGCTAAACCGCAACGACACATCACGCGCATCAAGTTTTTGGCGCCGCTGCCGGGGAGTGAATTGTTATTATCTGTTAATTTGATTAGTATTTTAATTATGTTTTTCTTTTTAATTTTTAGATTTTAACCGCTAACCGTGTTGTGTATTAGATTAATTGCATTCATTGTATTATTTGCATATTTTCTGTTTTGTGTGTTATTTTTTTTCTTTTATTTTTTGTTGCTTTTCGTTTGTTTTTATTTTTGTTTTTATTTTTCGTATTTTATGTATTCTGCTATCGTTGTACTGAGCTTATTCAAACGATACGGCGCATCTATTTTTTTTAGATACGGCGTATTGCGTTTAATTTTTATAAAATACAACGCGTTTAATTAATTCGATACGACGCATCTTTCCCCAAGATACGGCGTATTCCGTTTTTAATAAGAAATTTTTTTTCTAAGCGATAACGCCATACGACGCATCTGCTTTAGCAGATACGGCGTATCTATTATTTTAATTAAAAACAGTTTTCGAATTATTAAACAGATACAACGCATCGATTTTTATCGATACGGCGCATCTACTGAATCAAAAATCTTGTATTTTGAAACGTAACGAAAATACGGCGCATTAACTCTTGTTAATACGACGCATTTAATTTTAATAAGTATAATTGATTTTTGATTATTAAAACTGATACGGCGCATTCTAAATTTATAAGCGGCGTATCTATTTTCTGAGTAAAAGTCTGATTAAATTTTAACGTTATAAGATACGGCGTATCCAACTTTCTGGATACGGCGCATCGTCTGCAGATATCAGTTATTCTTATATCCGTTTCTAAATTCATTAATTTCTCTTCTAGCGAACAAATCCTACTGACGATTTTACCTATGATGACAGGTTTTGCTATGGAAGACATGTCAGTGAACGGATATCTTGCTAAGGAACTCTTGCTTTCGGATTCATTCGAAGTGAAAGTTTTTTATGATGTCAACTTCAATGTGCTCATGATTGATGCCGATTTATTTTCTTGGGAAACCCCTCTTGAAGCTACTTATAAGGAATTTAAACGCTTATGCAATATTGAAGATGGGATATTCTCTTATGATTTACTAATGAGCTACACTGAAGATGAATTGCTACTCTTATGGCCCATCATTGAATCTAAAGGATTGACTTGGACTACTATTGAAGAGAATGATGGGAAATTCCAAATTGAATACATGAACTCAAGCAATAAAAGCAGTGGTGGAAGCAATACCCAACCTATACAAATCTCTTACATGCCTTATTCCGAACAGTACTGGGGATTAAATGAGAACTATCTGGACGATGAAAGAATTTATGCTGTGTCGGAGTTACTATTTCATGGCAGGTTGGTAAGGTTGATGGACATCTCCCTCGAAGAATGGCTTGAACTTAAATACGGTAATCCTAAATTTGCTCCTGTGAATGAAATCAAACGGATTGTGACCTCATGGTTGACACGGAGTTTTAGGGAACAATTTAACGAGTTCATGGAGATAAGGAGGAAAATGATTGGTAAAGCTTGCTTTGACGTTGACCACGATCCTAACAATGTTGATTTTTCAGATTGGTTGGCTAGTAAGTTCAATAACCATAAGAGCATGGATCGAGCTACTAAAGATGCGTTATGGGTATATTGGATGAGAGGGGAAGATGAAGAAGTAGAGAGCGACAATGGGTCGTCACTTAATGATTCAACAATCAATGAGGGCATTGAAGAATTATTCAGCATAGACATTGATCTGTTCAATTATGAGACACCTTTGTGCAAACAATTCAAAGAATTCAATTACCTTCTTCAAGTCGACGCTGATGTGCTAACTGGAGATCTACCAGGATTCAAGACTTATGATGATTTCAAAAACACCTGGTACTACGAATGGAATGACCAAATACCATGGGTTTGGGATAAACCATGGGAATTTGAGCACATTAATCACACTTGCACACCTTTCTGTTTCAAGGATGGGAGTAGTGTATGGCCGACCTGTGATTATAAGAATGATGGAACCTGTAATGGGGGAAGTATAATTGGAATGAAACGGGTTGGAAACGATGTATACTTTGAAGACGATGATTGGTATGAAAAAGTTGAAGACTGCCCACGTAAAGCAGAGGCTTTGCAAGAGAGAGGTAGAATCAACTACTTAAAAGGACTTAAGGGAACATCGAACACTACTTTCTGGGAATGGGTGCATGAACAATTTGATGATTACATAAAGCTTAGTCGACGCTTACAATGGGAATTGGAAAGAGAGTGGGAGGCAATTCAAGATGATAATAACAATGAGTCATTAATTGATGAACTTGATGACTATTTGATTAAGGATCCTTATTTTAAGTTTGTTGATAAAGACGAAGAAGAATTCATCAAAAGAAAGTGTCAACTACTTGGGATCCCTTATAATAAGCCACCCATGATTATTTCTGAAAAATTTAAAGTCATTAAATACTCTTTGGGACCAGATGAGGAATATGTTGCGATGAAGACCAAGAGTTATACTAGATTAAGTCGAACGGAAGAAAATGTTGCGGAGCTATACGGGAACATCTTTCGGATGAAAGAAGAAGGATGGACCGTGACAAGAACAAAATAAGAGCTGAACGTGAGTCTAACTTGAAGACTCTGGAATAAAGACAAGTGCTGACCGGGAGACAACCCGGAGAAAATTTTTACTATTCTGTTCTGTGTCGAGTCAGTCAGGCCCACAGAAGATACGGCGCATCTCCATCCTAAGATGCGACGCATCTCCTGCACTGGTCATATCTTATTTATTTTCTGCATTTTTTTTTACTTTAAAACTCTTTGTCAGTTTATTTAATGCGGCGCATCCCTGGTTAAGGATGCGACGCATCTTCTATTCTGATTCGTAATTATTCCAGGCTCGATACGGCGTATCTTCTTCCATAAGATACGGCGCATCGACTGACCTGATGATTTTCAGTTTTAATTTTTAAGTTTAATTTTTACTAACTACTAATGTATTATGCAAGTTTGAACTTTCTTAACTCAGGTGTGTTTAAGTCTTGATGGTATTATAGATTCCTGCATTTCCTTGGATACATCAATTATGAAGCTTAAACGTTCTCATCCACAAGAAGTTGATTTTTGCCCTTATACTAATGGAGGATCATACCGAGCAAATCTCAGGGGAGTTTTTCTGTTCTAATTCTTTTATTTTCCAGTTTTTAACCTTTGATACAAACAACGAGGACGTTGTTTAACTTAAGTGGGGGGATTGGAGAATTAGAACACTTACTTGTCCTAAACTTTTTCAAAAATTATGCTTAAAATGCGCTTAATATATCAAAATTAAAAAAATTTAGCCTGTTTTTGTTTAAGATCTAAGTTGCATAGCTGCACACATAACGTTATTTTCAAAAATTGTGATTTTTCAAAATTCACAAATCTATGAGTGTGCCGGTGACTGGTAGACTTTAGAACTTGGCTTGTATACTATTCAAGACCACCATAATAAGTATTATTTATATAATTGGAATGACTTGTCTAAATTGGTAAATTTCTAGGATTACACCCAAATAGCCTTTATATGTTATGTGATATTAGCTAACTACACTGGTTAGTTAACCCCCGTATAAACCCTTTGTTACTCTCACTTTTAGAGTAAGATACCCCTAGAAAAACACTCAGAGCCATTCCTTTCGTTTCTTACACCTTTGTTATAATGTTTCGTTACACCCTTACACCTTAGCCTACCCTGTAGATTAAAATCCGTGGTTGGTTAATTGCTTTAGGCAAAGTGTGTTTCCTTACATTACCTGTGTTCGCGTGCGTAATTCATTATCTTTGGTTGAGTCAGGAAATTGCACAATGCAATTGGAGTGAAAGTAAATATTGTATATCTTTGAGTTTATTTTTCGTGTGTTCACTACTTTCACTATTACTGTTATTTCTGAAGTCATGAAAAGTATGGAAAAATTATCCAGAGTTATCATTATAGTGATGTGGTGAAATTTTACACATCTATGTTTATGTTTCTAGTTTAAAAGAAAAAAAAAATCGAAAAAAATAAAAAAGAAAAAAGAAAAAGAAAAAGTTGGAAGTTTGTTTTAACCAACTTATGTAAAGTTTTGTATTAAGTGGTCGATATCACCACTATTTGTTATATATTATATTTATGGATTGAATGGGAGTTGAACGTTATGGGAACACAACCTAAGGTTTATTCTTTGATTAAGATCTTGTTGAGTATAATTCGTGTCTACCTAAAGCATGTGTTTCAAGTGTTAAAGCGTGAGTTGTTCAATGATATGAGTCTTATTCATGGGATGGTTGGGATAGTGATTAACCACACTTAGGATTTTAATTTATCTGTTTTGTTTATTTTTCATTTTACACCAATTTGTATCCCAAATATTATCCATACCCTATATCATTCTTTATCCAAACCTTTGATTTATTGAGATTAGGGATTTGAGCAATCTTAAGTATCGTAGTCGTGGATTCGGCTATGTATTTATGATTTTGTCGCACTTTTTGATATAATATTATTGGTAAAGATTACTTGGTCCTATCTTTAGCCTATTCGAGTTAAGGATTTGAGCAATTGCAAGTATCGTGTTCGTGGATTCGATCATTTATTTGTAATTTTGTCGCCTTTTCTGGAATTTGAGATTGATAGAGATTAAGAAGAATGATTAACCCTTAAGCCTCAAAACCCTTTTTACCGCTTTAGACTTGTTATTCCTTGGCTTTAGTGGGGGAGATGTGTATACTTGCCAAGCTTATGACAGAATATTCGTCACGACTGGACAGTTAAACGATTAGATTTGCTTTTATCGAAATATTTTATTTTATTCCTAATTCGTTAAGTGTTTGGTTGTGTGATTATGATAAAACGAATACATGCTTAAATATAAAAATAAATCCTAATATCTTTTAGGATATATTTTCATAAGATTAATTCTAAGGTTTACTTGGGGACAAGTAATGTTCAAGTGGGGGGATATTTGATGAACTCAAATAAGTACATTTTATTATCATCATTTATCCTATTTATTTGACTTGTTTTATTATATTATGTATGAGAATTGATACTTAATCGTTTACTTTTGTAATTTTCAGTTAAAAAAAAGCATTTGGTGAAACTTAGCTATTATGGACTAAAAATGGAGAAAAATGATCAAGATTGGAAAAGGCTGCTGAAATGAAGAGATTGAAGACCATTGCCTGACTTTGAAGAATGCACGCATGCAATTCTGTCATGCGTTGCATATGAAACTTTGGTCAACGAAGAAGAACCAACTTGTTCTACTCCAGATGCGCCGCATTATACTTCTTACATACGGCACAACACTATCAAGATTTCACCAGTTTCGATCCAAGATACAAGAAGATATGCGCCGCATACAGTTATGAAGATAAGCCGCATCTCAAGGCGGTGTACGAATATTCTGGAATATAATAACCTTGGACCCCACGTGAAGTTAAGTCAATGCGCCGCATCTACTTATTCAATGCGCCGCATCTTACCTCAGACAGAAACTATAAATACCCCAAGGCCAGATGAATTTCAGAGACTTTTGACGTACGTGCCATATATCCCTAGACGAGCGAACGAATTCAGACGAATAGGCAGCACAAGACACACCGGAACGAAGATACAAGAGCTGTAAGAAGGTCCTGCATGTGTTTAATTCATTAAGTAGTTTTGTTTCATTGCATTAGTACACTTTAATTCATCAGGATTGGTGGCTTGTGTAATGTGACAACGAAAAGGTTGCACTCCCTTAAAACTGCTTTCCCATTAATTAAAGTTTATATGTTGATGTCTTTGGTGACTTTTATTAGTGCATTGATAACCTCTGTGTCTATTAGTGGCTTGTCGTATGTGACTACGGAAGATCATATTGCTCCCACGGTTATAACTAACTTGATCACTTAGGAATAACTTTTAGACATAAGTAATCATTAAGGGTTTACTCGCCGATAAGATTAGAGCCAACGAGAAAGGGTTAATTACATACACTTCATATAAAACTAGCAATAAAACAAGTGACAAGCTACTTAATTATCAGGACAGGTCTTCTTATTGTCTCAAGTATTTATCTGTGTACGTGCGAGCTTATCGCTGATTCGTGCTCATTAGTTTAGTTTATTATTTAATTGCAACCAAAACGTGCCAGTCTCTCAGGCTGAACCCCCTTGCGTTAGATTAGGTTGTATAATTGACTTAAGATATTAAAATACTGATTAGAATAACTAGATAATACGTTCCACTCTTAGTGATCGACACTCTACTTACCATTATATTCATACTGACCGGGTACACTGCTCGTTAAGTGTGTGTGTTATTGATAAGTCGGCTAAATATAAATTTAAAACTTAAGTAGGCATTAATACTGCTAAACCGCAACGACACATCACGCGCATCAGGCACGCACATCACTTATAACACAAACATCATTATTGACAGAAGATTCACCATTTGGTACATCAGGCGAGTTGTTGTGATTCAAATACTGTTCATATGAAATAATATTGCTATTTTCTATGTCAACATTATTTGACTCAGAAACATCTGCCTGTTGTACTTCTTTGGTATTCTTTTGTCCATCAACTATATTATATGTGTCATAAATTTTTAGTACCTCAGATATCACAGATGCACTAGAGGAACCAGCTTGTTGAGGTGATGAAGCCAAGGAAGACAAGTTAGCCATGAAGATGGTTTGAGCAGTAGGTTCATCATCTACATCTGAGTCAAATGCATCACAATCATCCGCTTTGAAGATGTTGGGGTCGTTAAGAGCTAGATCCTGAACTGGTTGCTCATCCACATCTTCATCAAACGTATTTCCCCCATCACCAGTCAAGAAAAATAACTCTTCCTCATCCAATACAGCTCCATTCTCTTGAGCTTACATTAACAACATCTTGTCTTTGAAGTAATCTGAGTTCTGAGGACGTTTAGGTTGATTGCAGTTTCTGGCAATATGTCCTAGCCCCCCACAATTATAACACTTGATCTGTTTCCCTTGCCCCTGATTGGCATTCCCTGCTCTATTCTGCACATAACCTCGACCCATAATTCTTCCAGCTCTCCCTTGCACATTCTGAACCACAATTCTCCCATCCTCCACCATTGCAAGATTGCGTGGGTTGGATGAATTCCTTAACTGATTGTTGGTCTGAGGGAGTGATGTTTTAAACTGTTGAACCAGTAATGATACTTGATTGGTGAGGTTGTCAATCATTTTGTCGGTCTGAGAGTAGCCAGAGTCAAGTTGAGAACTCATAGCAGGTACTGGTGAGTGAAGTTGATGATAGCTTGGGTTGGAAGATGATTGGGTTGTTGGTAGAACATTTGTCATAAAAGCCAGTGGATCATTAGGAGTTGAAGGATTCAACTTTTCTCTTAGCACCCGATCGTAGGCAGCATGCTTCTCATGTTGTTGCAGGTAGGCATACAGCTGTTCATAGTTGGTATCCCTTAAACCTTTGTTGAGTTTGACAGCAGTAACAAATCTGTCCCATTCAGGAGTCATGTTGTTCACGAACTTTGAGTTTAGTTGGATGTTAGGCATAGTTATTCTGATCATCCTCATATCATTCACCAACTTATGAAATCTCACATAGTAGTCTGTGATATTCTCTCCTGAGTTCATTTTGAAGTGCTCGAACTCATCATACAGCTGTGACTCACGATCTTCCTTTGTGAGTTCTGACCCTGCCAACAACATTTTAACGTTGTCCCACACAGCTTTAGCTTCAGTGTTGAAATTGATGAGCTTGTATACATCCTTTGGCAGACCTTGAATGACAATGTTTGAAGCTCTAATGTCAGCATCATACCTCTTCTTTTCTTCATCATTAAGATCATTGTAGTTTCTAGGTCTTTCGATTCCCAAAGTTACAGTCCCATCTTCACCAGTTGTAACAGCATCTCTGGTGGTACCCATCTGATATGGTCCTTCGTCAATTGACTTGAGAATGTTAACTCCATTATCTTTTCCCAAGCAGTAAAGTCTTATCCGTTGTGCCCAAGACTCATAATCCGTCCTATCTAGCATAGGTGGACGAGTGTCAGATCCTGCTGCTTGAATATCTTCTGATGATGTGCTTGATGTGGTAGCCATAGTAACTACGGGATTTTACAGATCTTGTGATTTAACCGAGAAATCGAATCTTTCGCGGGAATTTCTAAAATCACCAAGACACAAACCGCTACGGGCAAATAGCAACCTTGAGGACACAAACCGCAACGACAAACCGCACAGTCAAACCGCACAACACAAGCCGCACAGACAAACCGCACACCACAAGCCGCACAGACAAATCGCACAGACAAGCCGCACAGACAAACCGCATAACACAAGCCGCACAGACAAACCGCACAGACAAGCCGCACAGACAAACCGCACAGACAAGCCGCACAGACAAACCGCACAGACAACACAAACACAAGCCGCACAGACAAACCGCACAGACAACACAATCCGCCAAACACGTCGCTTTCAAAGCGTTTTGTCGTTATTGCCAAAACCGGTAATAAGACAAACCGCTCCTTCGAGGTAACACAAACCGCACCTTTGAACTTGTCTCCGAGAGACAAACAGCAACGAAGAACACCTTAAAAAAACACACGATGCAGCCTAAAAATCACCACACGAAGCTTGAAACAACGATTCCAACCACCAAACACTACTTCTATGCAACCCCTAAGCTAGAAAGTACAAGATTTAACAACTTCTAACTACTAAACAAAGTACAAAATAGAATATTTGTCACTTATCTATTCGAACCAAAAAACCCCAAAAACTAATCAAATCCATGAATCCTAACACACATGGACCTAACCATGGCTCTTGATACCAATTGTAGGATATTCACTAACAAATAAACACACGTTTGGATGTATAGAATGGATCGAATAGAAGGATTAGTACAGAGAGAAAGAGATGGAACCTCCTAGAGAGAGAAACTAGTGATATTAGATTAATATGAGAATGAGGTCCAACCCTCTCCACATGAGGAGAGGGGTATTTATACTTAGCCTACTTACTTTGTCCCTAGTGGACTGTGGAGCGAGCTGACAGTGGGTAAAGACCCGACTCACTCCACAATATTAATTAACTACTTTACTACTAATATTACTTGTAATACTACGAGCTATTTGATACAAGAGAGTGCTCGGGGTGACCGAGTCTTCAACTGAATATTTATATTCCTAACACGAACTCCAAGATTAATAGTATGACCTTATCCACAGATAATCCACGCTAACACTCCAACAACTTTAGTAGGATGTTAGTGTTTGATCTTGGAACTCCACAACAATGATCAGAATCAAGATTTAACAAACACAAAAGTGTGTTTGGTTGTGCTTGGGGTTTGGCCAAATACTAGGAGAGGAGGGGGAGGGTTTACGAAAACCCCAGATGGTAAAAACAATCAAGTAATACCCTAATTTCTAATTAGGGTATTTGTAATACTCTTTAAAGGATATCTTCTATAATTAAATATAAGATATACTCTAAATTAATAAGATATATGCCATAATAAAAATATATCATATTATCTCATAATAATCTTATTTTTTCTCTCTAAATAGACCTGGCCTAAAGCGTTATCATCGTCCCCTCACCCTCACCCCATAAGGGCGGACGAACTAAAGAACCCAGATAGGCCTTCCATCCGGTTCTTTGGTTTAAGCCCATTACTTATTAATCAGTCCAACTGATTAAGCATAATCCTATTTTCTTTAATAGATCTCTTATGCATTATTATCATATATACATAAAACTGAAGTCTCATGTTATTATGTGTGACACAATTGTAGCAACTGGCATTTTAGGGCAATACTTGTTTATAAAACTTGAAACTAATTGTCACAACCGGTGATTTTTATTACTCATTCTGATAATAAAATATATTTATTATTACCTATTATATATTTCCGAACTTTTTGGACATCATTTGATTTGAAAATGAGAGATTTTCTCATGAAACGTGAATGTAGAGCACAACGCGAGTCGGCACGAGTCTAAACCTAATAATACATGAAATTTTTGATTTAAGGCGTTTTGAGCAAAGATAGACGTGTAAATAGTCATTTTTATCGGAAAAATTATTCTAAAACGAATGGCGCAAGTTCGAAAGTCTCACGGAAAAATTTACTAGCCTAAACGAGCCTGAAAGTTATTATAGTAAAAGATTAGCAAAGTTACACGTTTGGCCCCTACGTTAGTTCTCCCGCACCCCCCTGAACTTTCTTATATTGACATGTTTGGCCCGAACTAGTTATAAGAACCCATCCCCTTTCATTTTGTAACCCTAACCCACAAATAACTTCCTCTCTCCCTCCTTTAACACACCGCCGCCGTCACCACTTGAGACCCCCGCCACCACCGTCACACTGCCACATCTACCTTCGAAGCAACACTAAACCCACCCTTATTTCATCATCCTTATCATAGATCTGGGGTGCATGCGCTATATAACGACCCAAATGCGCCACCACCACCGCCACTTCTAGTTGTTTTCTTGTTTTGGTAAGTAAGGTAAGATAGATATATGGGTTTAGGTGATAAACTCACCGATTCACAACCTTGTGTGAATTGGTGAGGGTCATAACGAAGCGAGAATCAATAAAACTTGTTAAAAAACGAGATAAAACTTGTGGTGTTATTGTCTTAGTGTCGCGTTTTCTTGTCTTAGTATGCGTACCGAGAGCTTAAAGGTCTCATACGGCTTGATATGTCTTGGTTCGAGCTTATTTTTAAGCTCACTAGCTTATTTGGTTGTTTGGTTATGTGGTTTTGTTTGTTGGGTCACCTTGGGTCGCTGATTCGATGGAATCAACATGTATTTTTATCCAAGGAATACAATGGAAGTTGTAATCCCGGGTCGTTTTCCCCAACGAAGGATTGAATGGAATTTCGTGATCTTGATTCGTGATTGTGTGTGATGAATAGTGAAAAGGAATATTTTTGGATTTCTAAGCTAAGATTTTATGAACATAAATTAAAAACAGCTTAAAAGGCAAGAAAAACAATTTAAGAAAAACATACGTGATTAAAAACGTAAACGGACTAAAAAACGCGAATTATAGAAAACGGGAATTAAAAACGAACTTGGAAAATGGAAATTAAATAACCTACAACTACGGGAAGCATAAATAGGCTAAGGATAACTTAACAAGCATAAGATACAAATCTATAAAGCATGAACAAGCAAAAACGCAAAGTAAATAAAAAACGATACTAAACCGGGGAAAACCCGAGCCTAAAACGTCAAAACAATGAAACACTAACTCTACGGGTATCAAATTAATTTTCCTAAATTCTAATTAATAAAAGAAAATTTAAAAAAAAAAGAATTATATTTTTCTGACTTTTATTTAATTAATTATGAATTAAAAACGGTTTTAAAAATAAAAATGCATTAAAAATACTAAAACTATTCCAAAAATTATGAAACTTTTTCTAAAATTACTTTATACTAAAACAGTCCTAGGAAAAATAGAAACAAGCTCCCAGCTTATTCTAATAGGCTGAAAATAAGCTAAACAATTCGGAAGGCTTAAATTGAAAACAAGGGTTAAATAAAAAACTTGGAAAAGATAGACAGACAAAGACCCAAGGGCAGTGGGTTATCTGTGTGTGGTGTGAAGCTTTGGAAGGCTGAGGTCTCAGGTTCGAATCCTGCCTCAGGCTTTTTGCTTAAACTATATATATATATATATATATATATATATATATATATATATATATATATATATATATATATATATATATATATATATATATATATATATATATATATATTACAATCAAAATAAGCATTTTTTAAAACTATAACTATCCCTGTAAACTTGAAATAAGCATACAAATAAGCCATAAAGGCTGAGCAGTTTTACAAAAACAAGAATAAGCCAAGGCTTAAGGGAAAAGCTGATAAGCTATGCATAAGCTAAATGACACACTAAAAAAAAGTTAGGAAACAATTATAATAAGCTAAAATGTAAACTAAAATAAGCCACAAAAGAGGAAATAAGCACTGTTGAAAGACAAAATAAGCTAAAAAGCCTCTAAGGGCTGCTGATATGGTCAGTGAGCAGGGCAAAAACAGCAGACTTTAAGCTGCTAAAAAGCTCTAATAAGCTGATCTAAAAAATTAATAAAAATGGGCAATAAGTAGGTGAGCAAGCTAACTCTAACTGAGCTGAATTTCAGCTTATTACAACTTGACATGAATGAATTAAAGATCAAGAAAAACTGCTGCAAATGGGAAAAACCAAAAAACAAGTATGCTATTCTAACTTGGGCTGATTAAGGCATTTTAAGAACTAAGGCCTAAGGGAATTAACCACTACTTGTTTATGGACTAAATGGACACTAAGGATGCCAAAAACAAGGATCAAATCAGCAATAAGCTATAAATAGCTTATTTGATCAGTGAGCTATTTCCAACTTTCATTACTCACTTGAAATCTATAAAACCCTCAAAACAAACTCATTACAACTTATAAGAGCTTATAGAACTTAACTTAGGCTGAATCAAAGTTCCCCAATATGCATTTGAACAGTACCCTACCAATTTAACTTAAAAATAAGCTTGTACCAAACACCCCTTAATAGGGCTGTTTTGGCGTTTAAGGCCTCTAATTTAAGTTTTAAGCTACAAATTTGAAAAACACACTTATTCTAAGTTGAATTCAGTTCTAAAAACAAATTTTAACTGGAAGTAAGCTCCTAAATAAGCTGAGGCAAAATCAATTGTTTAAAGCTTAAAAAGCTAATAAAGGGCAAAAGCTAGTTTAAACTTATAACTGATCATCAATCTAGCTTATATTAACTACACTTAGAACAAATAAGCATTAAAAAATAGAATAAGCTCTAATAAGCACTTGAATAGTACCTCGGTTGACTTTTGTTGACCTTTTTGGAAATCTTGAATTGGGACTGAGTTGAACTTATCATAAGCTCACAATAAGCTATATTAAGCTTATATGAGCTTATTCAAACAGAAAATGAGCTTTTGCAAACACCAAATTAACTGAATTCGAATTAACAGAGGACTTATAAAATTGAAATTTCATTAACTTAGGAAAATAGTACAATGCTGAGTAATTTAAGGGTAAATGAACTTAAACAAACTTGAATTGATAAAGAAAACTTAAATTTATACTAATTAAGCATTAAAACTACAATACGACTTAAAACTAAAAACTAACTGCCAATTAAGGCTTACAAAGTGCCCTATTTATACTAAACTAAAGTGAGATCCTCATCCATGTGCTCTCTGATCGTATCTGGACCATTGGATTGATTGGATATCATCTCAGCCTTTCATTCACATTTTTGGCGGGAAATGGTGCTAAGTGGATTGCCAGCTTGGATTGGCATCACGTGAAGAGGTACTAGGAGGGGAAATAGAGTGGTTGAAGGTACAAGGAGGGTGGCTGGAGCAGTTTTCTTGGGAGCAGGGAAAGGTGGTGATGGGTATGGGGAAATGGTGATGGACTGTTATGGGGAAGGAGGGAAAAGGATAAAGGTTTGACTTATTCTTTCTGACTTGGTGGGATTAGCTAAAAAGAAAAGATCCGGGTGTGGGTTTTATTGGATTGGGTTTTTCTTTGTTTTTGTGGGCTGGGATGGGTTATGGTTTAGTTTATTTTTGGGTTTAGGTTATTTAGGATTAGATTTAGGATTGGTGTTAAGTTAAAGGACCAAGTTTGCCAATTTTGAAAATCCAGGGACCAAATTTGCCAAATTCTGAAAATTATCTCTGAGGACCATTTTTGGTATTTTGACATTCATGATGGTTGACTCTGGCTTTTTTGATCATAAAAGTGATCCTAACTTGAAATTCCTTCCCCGGCCTCGGCTTTTCACAACTTTCCAATCTTGTGCTCGGTTTTTGTCCGTTTTGCCTTGTTTTCACTCCTTTTGTACCTGAAACACATAAAAACACAAACCAAGGATATTTGCAATAATATTTGGTATATTTGGCCATTTTTAGCATTTTTTATGTATAATACGGGCATAAAATGATGAGTAAATAGGCACTCATCATCCCCCCACACTATCAATTGCTAGTCCCTAGCAATCCGATCATATAAAGTAATGAAAGGATCAAAAGAAAAAACCAAGCATACCCCGTTTGGCCTTTTATTTGATGCAAGAAATTTAAACTATAACAAAAATAGATAACATGCTTGATTTTCAAAAATGGTATCATGGAACGGGATTCACACAAAATGGTTGTCTCCAGGGAATTGTAATCGTCATCCTCTTTTTTATACTCCCAACTAAGCTTAAACTCATTGTGCAAATGTTTTTTTAAAATGCTAACACTACTTATACTAATAATCTATGTAAGTCGAAACTTAACTTTTCACTCCCACAATTTATTCAAGTTAGGTGACTGTGCTTGATTTTCAAAATTTTGATCCCAAAAATCGACGTTTTTATAAGATTTTGACTAATACTAGTTGAAAGATAGATTTAAAATTTACAACAAGCAAGTTTCAAAACTTTATTCAACACATACATTTTTTTTTCTTTTTTTTTTTCATTTCATTTACTTGTGCAACATAAACTAACGGAGTGTCACGGGAACCAAGACCTTACACCTTTGATGTGTGTGTGTGTATTGCTCTAATTTTTATATCCACGGTAGCGGCTCCAAAGATTTGGTGCGCGCGTGATGTCGTTGTGGTTTTAGCAGTATTCAAGTTTTAAATTTATATTTAGCCGACTTATCAATAAAACACGCACTTTAACGAGCAGTGTACCCGGTCAGTATGAATATAATGGTAAGTAGAGTGTCGATCACTAAGAGTGGAACGTATTATCTAGTTATTCTAATCAGTATTTTAATATCTTAAGTTAGCTATACAACCTAATCTAACGCAAGGGGGTTCAGCCTGAGAGACTGGCACGGTTTGGTTATAATTAAATAGAAAACTAAACTAATGAGCACGAATCGACGATTAGCACACACGTACACAGATAGATACTTGAGACAATAAGAAGACCTGTCCTGATAATTAAGTAGCTTGTCACTTGTTTTATTGCTAGTTTTATATGAAGTGCATATAATTAACCCTTTCTCGTTGGCTCTAATCTTATCGGCGAGTAAACCCTTAATGATTACTTATGTCTATCCCACTATCCTAGAATATTGAGCATTTGTGATGCCCACGTTTCGTATACGCTAGAACAGATAGGCGAGGAAGGGGCATGGCGACCCAAGCAATGCTCAGCTAGACACAGAGGTTATCAATGCACTAATAAAAGTCACCAAAGACATCAACATATAAACTTTAATTAATGGGAAAACAATTTTAAGGGGTGCCCATGATTTTCCGTAGTCACATGGAATCGGCCCATCAATCCTGATGAATTAAAGTGTACTAATACAATAAAACAAAACTACTTAATGAATTGAATACATGCAGGACCTTCTTACAGCTCTTGTATCTTCGTTTAGGGTGTGTCTTGTGCTGCTAATACGTCTGAATTCGGCTTAGGGTTTCTTCGGTCTTCGGTCTCTAAAGTCTGTCTAGGGATCTCGAAATTCGTCTGGCCTTGGGGTATTTATAGTTTCTGTCTGAGGGTTAGATGCGGCGCATAGGATAACTAGATGCGGCGCATTGACTTAACTTCGCGTGGGGTCCAAGATTAATATATTCAGGAATATTCGTACACCGCCTTAAGATGCGGCGTAACTCCATTTCTCTATGCGGCGCATGTCCTTTGCTGTCTTGGATTATAACTTGTGAAATCTTGATAGTGATGCGCCGTATGTACGAAGTATGTTGCGGCGTATCTGGAGCAGAATAATCTTGATCTTGTACATTTCAGTAGACTCTTAACATCTTGCTTGTTTTGCTCCATAATTAGTCCAAAATCGCCAAGTTTCACATAATACTTGTTTTTACCTGAGAATTACAAAAGTAAACATTAACGTATCAATTCTCATATATAATATAATAAAACAAGTCAAATAAATAGGATAAATGATGATGATAAAATGTACTTATTTGAGTTCATCAAATATCCCCCACTTGAACTTTACTTGTCCCCAAGTAAACCTTAGAATAAATCTTATGAAAATGTATCCTAAAAGATATTAGGATTTATTTTTATATTTAAGCATGTATTCGTTTTTTGTCATAATTTCACAACCAAACACTTAACGAATTAGAGATAAAATAAAATATTTCGATAAAAGCAAATCTAATCGTTTAACTGTCCAGTCGTGACGAATATTCTATCATAAGCTTGGCAAGTATACGCATCTCCTCCACTAAAGCCAAGGAATAACAAGTCTAAAGCGGTAAAAAGGGTTTGATGGTTAAGGGTTAATCATTCTTCTTAATCTCTATCGATCTCAAATTCCAGAAAAGGCGACAAAATCACAAATACATGATCGAATCCACGACCACGATACTTGCAATTGCTCAAATCCTTAACTCGAATGGGCTAAAGATAGGACCAAGTAATCTTCACCAATAATATTATATCAAAAAGGGCGACAAAATCATAAATACATAGCCGAATCCACGACTACGATACTTAAGATTGCTCAAATCCCTAATCTCAATAAATCAAAGGTTTGGATAAAGAATAATATAGGGTATGGATAATATTTGGGATACAAATTGGTGTAAAATGAAAAATAAACAAAACAGATAAATTAAAATCCTAAGTGTGGTAAATTACTTTCCCAACCATCCCATGAATAAGACTCATATCATTGAATAACTCACGCTTTAACACTTGAAACACACGCTTTAGGTAGACACGAATTATACTCAACAAGATCTCAATCAAAGAATAACCTTAGTTGGCGTTCCCATAACGGCCAACTCCCATTCAATCCATAAATATAATATACAACAATTAGTGGTGATATCGCCCACTTAATACAGAACTTTACATAAGTTGGTTAAAACAAACTTCCAACTTTTCTTTTTCTTTTCTATTTTTTTTTCGATTTTTTATTTTTTATTTTTTTGACATCAACATATGTGTAAAATTTCACAACTTTTCTATCACTATTTTTCCGGATAATTTTTCCATAATTTTCATACTTTCAGAAATAACTGTAATAGCGAAAGTAGTAAACACACGAAAAATAAACTCAAAGATATACAATATTTACTTTCATATCAATTGCATTGTGCAATTTCCTGACTCAACCAAAGATAATGAATTACGCAAACGAACACAGGTAATGTAAGGAAACACACTTTGCCTAAAGCAATTAACCACGGATTTTAATCTACAGGGTAGGCTAAGGTGTAAGGGTGTAACGAAACATTATAACAAAGGTGTCAGAAACGAAGGAAATGGCTCTGAGTGTTTTTCTAGGGGTATCTTACTCTAAAAGTGAGAGTAACAAAGGGTTTATACGGGGGTTAACTAACCAATGTAGTTAGTTAATATCACATAACATATAAAGGCTATTTGGGTGTAATCCTAGAAATTTACCAATTTAGACAAGTCATTCCAATTATAAAGATAATACTTATTATGGTGGTCTCGAATAGTACACAAGCCAAGTTCTAAAGTTTACAAGTCACCGGCACACTCATAGATTTGTGAATTTTGATAAGTTCACAATTTTTTTTAAAAATAAGGTTATGTGTGCAGCTATGTAATTTAGACTTTAAACAAAAACATGCTAAAAAATTTAAATTTTGATATATTAAGCGCATTTTAAGCATATTTTGAAAAAGTTTAGGACAAGTAAGTGTTCTAATTCTCCAATCCCCCCACTTAAGTTAAACAACGTCCTCGTTGTTTGTGTCAAAGGTTAAAAACTGGAAAATAAAAAGAATTAGAACAGAAAAACTCCCCTGAGATTTGCTCGGTATGATCCTCCATTATTCGTATAAGAGCAAAAATCAACTTTCTTGTGGATGATAACGTTTAAGCTTCATAGATGATGTATCCACAGGAAATGCAGGAATCTATAATACCATTAAGACTTTAACACACCTGAGTTAAGAAGGTTCAAACTTGCATAATACATTAGTAGTTAGTAAAAATAAAACTTAAAAAATTAAAATGAAAATCATCAGGTCAGTCGATACGCCGTATCTTATGGAAGAAGATACGCCGTATCGAGCCTGGAATAAATACGAATCAGAATAAAAGATGCGTCGCATCCTTAACCAGGGATGCGCCGCATTAAAATACTGACAGAAAGTTTTAAAGTCAAAAATAAAAATGCAGAAAATAAAATAAGATATGACCAGTGCAGGCGATGCGTCGCATCTTAGGATTGAGATGCGCCGTATCTTCTGCAGGTCTGACAGACTCAATACAAAATCAGAAAATAAAATAAAAGATAAGCATGGGTTGCCTCCCACGAAGCGCTTGTTTTTGTTCGAGTCACGAGCCTGACTCCACCCTTATTTACTGTGTAATAGGGTGTTGTTCCCCTCACTTGGGATCAAGTGCGGGTGATAGTAGCAATAAACACGAAAAGAGTGTAAATTTGCTAGTAAAGATGGAAGAAATAAATAAAGATCATACCTTGGCAATATATGTACATTCCTATCCTTACCCGGTTTGGTAGATAAATTGGATGACTTGACCATTCCATCTGAAAGAGTAGTGTGTTGAGGAAAAATGAGTCTCCTTTCTTCTTGGTTAGTCTCTTTGGTAGTAAGGCGTCCCTTGACTTCCGCAGAAGATGAGAAAGGGTCTTTGGCAAGTAAAAGTTCGAGTTCCTCTATATCCTTCATAGGGTCGAAATCATCATCTTCATCAATCATAGCAATGTTTAAGAGCTCATCACCAAACTCTTCCTCGAGCTCCACCAAAAACGGGTTGATCACAGGTGCTTCATGTGCTTCAATAGGTAGCGTAATAAATTTCACCTCATCATTTTTTTGTTTTGCAACCTGTTTAGGAAAACTAGCAAGATTATTAGTAACGGGATTAATAATATTAAATAAATTTGTACCACTTTGTGTTGTAAGTGACTCCAATTCATCTTGTGAATCTCTATCTTTAACTAGTGGTCTTGCAATTTCAGCATCGTCCCGAATTTCATTTTTAAATAAGTAATCCCAGATTTCTTCAAAATCCCTCGTTGGGTCAAAATCTGGTTGAGGTATGTCATCATAAACTATGGCGTCAAATGGTTCGAAATCAAAATTAGAATACTTTTCATCTTCATCAGTTGGATTGTCTAATGGTGGTAATACGATTGCAGAATATTCTTCAACGTAAGGTTCCGTATACACATCATCTTGTGCAATCTCCGGAGAAAAAGTACTATTAAGAACAATTGCCGGAATTGGTTTCAAGGTATATGAATCTTCTTCATCATCATTTGACATACACCAAGTTTGTTGAAATGGCAATTTGTTTCTTTCTTTCCTTGACTTTTCTTGTGCTAAAATCAAGTATTCTTCCATAGTGATTTCTTTCGTCTCAATGACTTGTGCACCATATCTTGCTCTTTGCCAATCATACACCTGATTATTGCTCAAGGCTCTTTCCTCTATAAACTTGACATATTCTTCCATTGTAATATCCGGATCGTCCATCTTCCTGAAATAAAACTTACTCGTGCAAAAGAAGAGTGAAACAATCAAAGTAAAATAAAAGTTGCTGATATCAGTAGACGATGCGCCGTATCCAAAAAGTAGGATACGCTGTATCTTATTTCGTTAAAATTTAATCAGACTTTTATTCAGAAAGTAGATACGCCGCTTATAATTTTAGAATGCGCCGTATCAGTTTAAATTATCAAAAATCGATTATATTTATTAAAATTAAATGCGTCGTATTAACAGAAGCTAATGCGCCGTATTTTCGTTACGTTTCAAAATACAAGATTTTTGATTCAGAAGATGCGCCGTATCGATAAAGATCGATGCGTCGTATCTGTTTAATAATTCGAAAACTGTTTTTAATTTAAATAATAAATACGCCGTATCTGTGAAAACAGATGCGTCGTATGGCGTTAGGGTTTAGAAAAATTTCTTATTAAAAACAGAATACGCCGTATCTTGGGAAAAGATGCGTCGTATCGAATTTATTAAACACGTTGTATTTTATAAAAATTAAACGCAATACGCCGTATCTGTGAAAACAGATGCGCCGTATCGTTTGTATCAGCACAGTACAACGACAGCAGAATGCAGAAAAATAGAAAAACAAAAAACTAAAATAAAAACAAACAAAAAGAAACAAAAATTAAAGAAAAAAAAAAAATAAAAACACACAAAGCAGAAAATATGCAAATAATACAATGAATGCAATTTATCTAATATACAACGGGTTAGCGGTTAGAATCTAAAAATTAAAACGAAAAACCTAATTAAAATACTAATCAAATTAACAGATAATAACAATTCACTCCCCGGCAGCGGCGCCAAAAACTTGATGTGTGCGTGTGTATTGCTCTAATTTTTATATCCACGGTAGCGGCTCCAAAGATTTGGTGCGCGCGTGATGTCGTTGTGGTTTTAGCAGTATTCAAGTTTTAAATTTATATTTAGCCGACTTATCAATAAAACACACACTTTAACGAGCAGTGTACCCGGTCAGTATGAATATAATGGTAAGTAGAGTGTCGATCACTAAGAGTGGAACGTATTATCTAGTTATTCTAATCAGTATTTTAATATCTTAAGTTAGCTATACAACCTAATCTAACGCAAGGGGGTTCAGCCTGAGAGACTGGCACGGTTTGGTTATGATTAAATAGAAAACTATATTAACAAGCACGAATCAGCGATTAGCACACACGTACACAGATAGATACTTGAGACAATAAGAAGACCTATCCTGATAATTAAGTAGCTTGTCACTTGTTTTATTGCTAGTTTTATATGAAGTGTATATAATTAACCCTTTCTCGTTGGCTCTAATCTTATCGGCGAGTAAACCCTTAATGATTACTTATGTCTATCCCACTATCCTAGAATATTGAGCATTTGTGATGCCCACGTTTCGTATACGCTAGAACAGATAGGCGAGGAAGGGGCATGGCGACCCAAGCAATGCTCAGCTAGACACAGAGGTTATCAATGCACTAATAAAAGTCACCAAAGACATCAACATATAAACTTTAATTAATGGGAAAGCAATTTTAAGGGGTGCCCATGATTTTCCGTAGTCACATGGAATCGGCCCATCAATCCTGATGAATTAAAGTGTACTAATACAATAAAACAAAACTACTTAATGAATTGAATACATGCAGGACCTTCTTACAGCTCTTGTATCTTCGTTTAGGGTGTGTCTTGTGCTGCTAATACGTCTGAATTCGGCTTAGGGTTTCTTCGGTCTTCGGTCTCTAAAGTCTGTCTAGGGATCTCGAAATTCGTCTGGCCTTGGGGTATTTATAGTTTCTGTCTGAGGGTTAGATGCGGCGCATAGGATAAGTAGATGCGGCGCATTGACTTAACTTCGCGTGGGGTCCAAGATTAATATATTCAGGAATATTCGTACACCGCCTTAAGATGCGGCGTAACTCCATTTCTCTATGCGGCGCATGTCCTTTGCTGTCTTGGATTATAACTTGTGAAATCTTGATAGTGATGCGCCGTATGTACGAAGTATGTTGCGGCGTATCTGGAGAAGAATAATCTTGATCTTGTACATTTCAGTAGACTCTTAACATCTTGCTTGTTTTGCTCCATAATTAGTCCAAAATCGCCAAGTTTCACATAATACTTGTTTTTACCTGAGAATTAAAAAAGTAAACATTAACGTATCAATTCTCATATATAACATAATAAAACAAGTCAAATAAATAGGATAAATGATGATGATAAAATGTACTTATTTGAGTTCATCAACCTTCCGGAATAAAGGATCCAAGGGCCGTTACAACGGAGAGTTCCAAGACTCTAAACATTCCTGAAATGAGGATCCAAGGGTGTTAGACCAAGACCTCACACATTCCTGAATTAGAGGTCCAAGGGCCGGTGTAAGAGGGTAGCCAAGACCTAAACGTTTACCATTTTCATTTGCATATATCGTATATAAGCTCTAAAGAAAACCAACTATTCTACGCTTAGCATTTTCATTTGCACATATCGTAAAACCTTAGTCTAATCGTTAAGGAAGCAGCCAGATCAACACTCTGGCAGAGTCGGGATTCCCTTTGTTCTAACCTAATCAAGACTAAACACTTCTTTTTTTATTGCAATTTCTTATCTAAAAACGAAAAAAATTTTAAATTTTGGCCAAAACGGGGGTACTAGGGCAATAGAAGGTACATATGTGACAAAATTCGCGCGAATTCCCCCCCCCCCCCCCCACACTTAGAATTGAATATTGCCCTCAATATTCAAAGTATCGACTTTTATGCCGACACTTAGAACGTAAAAAGGTAATACTAATAGCCAAGTGTGGAACAGAAATCTCTCTTTTTCACAAATAGGATTAATAAGATATCCCTAGATAAACGTTAGAAAAAAGATCGGATATTGGGCGGCTGGATTGAAAACAGGCGCATCAATCATCACGATCTAAGGGAGACCTGCAAACAAGAGCAAACAACACACAAAACAAAGCACAACAGAGGAATCCCCCCACACTTAGTGTCAGAAAATAGAAAGAAGTCAGAAACATGGGTTGTCACCCATGAAGTGCTAATGTTTTTGTTAACCGAGTCACTAGCTTGACTCGACCCCGAATTCATTGGTTCTTGGGGAAGCATGTGGAAAAGAAAATCTCCATCGGACTTTCATTCGAAATGTTTGGATAAACATTGAAGTTCTTGAAAGTTCCACTCCGATGAGATACATCCGGCTCAAAAGAATGATAAATGGAGATGCTGGGGTCAAAGATGGTGTCCTCACTCCCAAACGAGTGAAGGAAAGGACAAACTACCTTATAAGCACAGAAAGGTAGAAAAACTCGAACGACATATGTGAAGTCAATATAATGGCGATCCTCAGACGGAAATGTCACATATGTCGGAGAAAGATTGCCCTTTTGAATATCGGGATTGATATTTGAGGTCATATCATCAAGATTATAAATAATAGAGTCCTTGACCTCATCGTTCTCTAACACTTCATCAAAAAGAGGATTTACGTTGCTTGAAAAGTACTCGTCATCAAATTCAAAAAGAGAATTCGAATAGACTTTGCGACTTTCATTTGGAACGTCCTCATCAGAAAGTGATTCGTCATCACTAGAGGAAAAATCATCGTTTGAATTGAAAAGAGGGTTAGAGAAAATCCCGGAAAAATCATCCTCAATGTCAAGAGGATAATCATTACATATAGACAAATCACATTCATTGTCCAATATATCCTCAGACTCACTTGGGATTGGGATAAGGTTCTCAGCACTAGACTTTATGAATTAGTCCGATTCCTTTTCAGGAATAGTGCTAAGATGCTCATCCCCCATAATGAGAGAGTCCTCGGAGTCCATAGTCGGTAAGATGGATGTGATTGCAATAGACTGAGGGAGTTGAGAAATAATATCGTTCAAAGGAATAACACTCTCCTCTTCGTCCTCCTCATCATTATTGCTAGCATAAATGGCTTTTATACGTTCCATTTGCTCTTCTGCTAGCAATTCTGCAATACTCTTGTCTTCCTGCCTTTTCTGGACAGGTGTGATTGTAGCTGACGAATTCTCATAATATTCCTTCATTTGAATAGTATCCTCATCATCTTCATCGAGAATGGAAGCCTTGAGAAATTTGGCACGCGTTTCCGCTGCTCGTTCTTCGGCTAGCAATTCTGCCATAGATTTTTCATGAGGATGAATGATGGAATACTGTGGGGGTTGGACATTGTCAAAACCGGAAGTATTATACCAAGGATTAGGTTCTTGACTCCACGGTCGACATTGATAATCGTCATGAGGACCCCCACAATTTGCACAAGGAACATTCGGAGCATTTTGAAACGATGTATCATTGAAATTTTGATAGCACGGTTCTTGCTCAAATGAATTCTGAGGAAGGTGGTTGAAATCGTTTTGAAAATTTGGATAAGTGAATGTATTTCCGATTTCAGAAGTGCAACATATACAAAGTCCGTGAGTAAACCCACATTCTTTGCAAAAACATCGTTCACAAAGTGAATTGTTTCCCAATGGATCTCCACAATTAAAGCAATTTTGCTGATTGATTGGAGATGGTTGGGATTGTGGAGGATTGTCGGAAAATCCTTGAGAATTATCGACGGAATTAGGATTTGATTTAAGGGATAATTCACACCAATAACAAGATCCGTTTGGTGCATTATTTCCACACCGCTCACACAAACACTTGTAACAACGATGATCATCACCCAATATACTTTTACAATGAAAACAGTGATAGTCGAGTGACGACATAAGAATTAAACATTTAAGAGGGATAAGAAAATAGAATTAAACGGATAGAGGGTGAGAGATAAAGAATTAAACGAATAAGAGGAATAAGAAGAATATTTTTGATTTTTTAAAATTTAGAAACATTTGAAGAACACAAAAGAAAAAGGAAAATAGATTTGAAAAGAAAATATTTTTGGGTTTTTAAAGGAAAATATTTACGAAGAAAACGATAACTTCTTGGGAGAAGGGTCTTCAAAACACGCATCGACAAACGAGAATTTAAAAATTCGC
Organism: Artemisia tridentata subsp. tridentata; assembly: GCA_021014915.2. Lineage (NCBI taxonomy): Eukaryota > Viridiplantae > Streptophyta > Magnoliopsida > Asterales > Asteraceae > Artemisia > Artemisia tridentata. Next base: position 351,711,297 of record CP139508.1, read on the forward strand.
TTCAACCTTCCCCGGCAGCGGCGCCAAAAATTGATTCGATGGAATCAACACGTACTTTTATCCAAGGAATACAATGGAAGTTATAATCCTGGGTCGTTTTCCCCAACGAAGGATTGAATGGAATTTCGTGATCTCGATTCGTGATTGTGTGTGATGAATAGTGAAAAGGAATATTTTTGGATTTCTAAGCTAAGATTTTATGAACATAAATTAAAAACAGCTTAAAAGGCAAGAAAAACAATTTAAGAAAAACATACGTGATTAAAAACGTAAACGGACTAAAAAACGCGAATTATAGAAAACGGGAATTAAAAACGAACTTGAAAAATGGAAATTAAATAACCTACAACTACGGGAAGCATAAATAGGCTAAGGATAACTTAACAAGCATAAGATACAAATCTATAAAGCATGAACAAGCAAAAACGCAAAGTAAATAAAAAACGATACTAAACCGGGAAAACCCGAGCCTAAAACGTCAAAACGATGAAACACTAACTCTACGGGTATCAAATTAATTTTCCTAAATTCTAATTAATAAAAGAAAATTCTAAAAAAAAAAAGAATTATATTTTTCTGACTTTTATTTAATTAATTATGAATTAAAAACAGTTTTAAAAATAAAAATGCATTAAAAATACTAAAACTATTTCAAAAATTATGAAACTTTTTCTAAAATTACTTTATACTAAAACAGTCCTAGGAAAAATAGAAACAAGCTCCCAGCTTATTCTAATAAGCTGAAAATAAGCTAAACAATTCGGAAGGCTTAAATTGAAAACAAGGGTTAAATAAAAAACTTGGAAAAGATAAACAGACAAAGACCCAAGGGCAGTTGGTTATCTGTGTTTGGTGTGAAGCTTTGGAAGGCTGAGGTCTCAGGTTCGAATCCTGCCTCAGCCTTTTTGCTTAAACTATTTTTTTTCTTTTCTTTTTACAAACAAAATAAGCTAATGAAAATAAGCATTTTTCAAAACTATAACTATCCCTGGAAACTTGAAATAAGCATACAAATAAGCCATAAAGGCTGAGCAGTTTTACAAAAACAAGAATAAGCCAAGGCTTAAGGGAAAAGCTGCTAAGCTATGCATAAGCTAAATGACACACTAAAAAAAAGTTAGGCAACTATTAATAAGCTGAAATGCAAACTAAAATAAGCCACAAAAGAGGAAATAAGCACTGTTGAAAGACAAAATAAGCTAAAAAGCCTCTAAGGGCTGCTGATATGGTCAGTGAGCAGGGCAAAAATAGCAGACTATAAGCTGCTAAAAAGCTCTAATAAGCTGATCTAAAAAATTAATAAAAATGGGCAATAAGTAGGTGAGCAAGCTAACTCTAACTGAGCTGAATTTCAGCTTATTACAACTTGACATGAATGAATTAAAAATCAAGAAAAACTGCTGCAAATGGGAAAAACCAAAAAACAAGTCTGCTATTCTAACTTGGGCTGATTAAGGCATTTTAAGAACTAAGGCCTAAGGGAATTAACCACTACTTGTTTATGGACTAAATGGACACTAAGGATGCCAAAAACAAATATCAAATCAGCAATAAGCTATAAATAGCTTATTTGATCAGTGAGCTATTTCCAACTTTCATTACTCACTTGAAATCTATAAAACCCTCAAAACAAACTCATTACAACTTATAAGAGCTTATAGAACTTAACTTAGGCTGAATCAAAGTTCCCCAATATGCATTTGAACAGTACCCTACCAATTTAACTTAAAAATAAGCTTGTACCAAACACCCCTTAATAGGGCTGTTTTGGCGTTTAAGGCCTCTAATTTAAGTTTTAAGCTACAAATTTGAAAAACACACTTATTCTAAGTTGAATTCAGTTCTAAAAACAAATTTTAACTGGAAATAAGCTCCTAAATAAGCTGAGGCAAAATCAACTATTTAAAGCTTAAAAAGCTAATAAAGGGCAAAAGCTAGTTTAAACTTATAACTGATCATCAATCTAGCTTATATTAACTACACTTAGAACAAATAAGCACAAAAAAATAAGCACTTGAATAGTACATCAGTTGACTTTTGTTGACCTTTTTGGAAATCTTGAATTGGGACTGAGTTGAACTTATCATAAGCTCACAATAAGCTATATTAAGCTTATATGAGCTTATTCAAACAGAAAATGAGCTTTTGCAAACACCAAATTAACTGAATTCGAATTAATAGAGGACTTATAAAATTGGAATTTCATTAACTTAGGAAAATAGTACAATGCTGAGTAATTTAAGGGTAAATGAACTTAAACAAACTTGAATTGATAAAGAAAACTTAAATTTATACTAATTAAGCATTAAAACTACAATACGACTTAAAACTAAAAACTAACTGCCAATTAAGGCTTACAAAGTGCCCTATTTATACTAAACTAAAGTGGGATCCTCATCCATGTGCTCTGTGATCGTATCTAGACCATTGGATTGATTGGATATCATCTCAGCCTTTCATTCACATTTTTGGCGGGAAATGGTGCTAAGTGGATTGCCAACTTGGATTGGCATCACGTGAAGAGGTACTAGGAGGGGGAAATAGAGTGGTTGAAGGTACAAGGAGGGTGGCTGGAGCAGTGTTCTTGGGAGCAGGGAAAGGTGGTGATGGGTATGGGGAAATGGTGATGGACTGTTATGGGGAAGGAGGGAAAAGGATAAAGGTTTGACTTATTCTTTCTGACTTGGTGGGATTAGCTAAAAAGAAAAGATCCGGGTGTGGGTTTTATTGGATTGGGTTTTTCTTTGTTTTTGTGGGCTGGGATGGGTTATGGTTTAGTTTATTTTTGGGTTTAGGTTATTTAGGATTAGATTTAGGATTGGTGTTAAGTTAAAGGACCAATTTTGCCAATTCTGAAAATCCAGGGACCAAATTTGCCAAATTCTGAAAATTATCTCTGAGGACCATTTTTGGTATTTTGACATTCATGATGGTTGACTCTGGCTTTTGATCATAAAAGTGATCCTAACTTGAAATTCCTTCCCCGGCCTCGGCTTTTCACAACTTTCCAATCTTGTGCTCGGTTTTTGTCCGTTTTGCCTTGTTTTCACTCCTTTTGTACCTGAAACACATAAAAACACAAACCAAGGATATTTGCAATAATATTTGGTATATTTGGCCGTTTTTAGCATTTTTTATGTATAATACGGGCATAAAATGATGAGTAAATAGGCACTCATCATCCCCCCACACTATCAATTGCTAGTCCCTAGCAATCCGATCATATAAAGTAATGAAAGGATCAAAAGAAAATACCAAGCATACCCCGTTTTGACTTTTCATTTGATGCAAGAAATTTAAACTATAACAAAAATAGATAACATGCTTGATTTTCAAAAATGGTATCATGGAACGGGATTCACACAAAATGGTTGTCTCCAGGGAATTGTAATCGTCATCCTCTTTTTTATACTCCCAACTAAGCTTAAACTCAATGTGCAAATGTTTTTGTAAAATGCTAACACTACTTATACTAATAATCTATGTAAGCCGAAACTTAACTTTTCACTCCCACAATTTATTCAAGTTAGGTGACTGTGCTTGATTTTCAAAATTTTGATCACAAAAATCGACGTTTTTATAAGATTTTGACTAATACTAGTTGAAAGATAGATTTAAAATTTACAACAAGCAAGTTTCAAAACTTTATTCAACACATATATATATATATATTTTTTTTTTCATTTCATTTACTTGTGCAACATAAACTAACGGAGTTTCACGGGAACCAAGACCTTACACCTTCCGGAATAAAGGATCCAAGGGCCGTTACAACGGAGAGTTCCAAGACTCTAAACATTCCTGAAATGAGGATCCAAGGGTGTTAGACCAAGACCTCACACATTCCTGAATTAGAGGTCCAAGGGCCGGTGTAAGAGGGTAGCCAAGACCTAAACGCCTTCCGGAAATAAGGATCCAAGGGCCGATCTAGAACCGTAGCTTTTTTTTAGCACATACCTTTATTACTTAACTTTTGCAACTTTCAAGCAGCGTCTCACTTTCATTTTGCATTACTATGACATATGCTTGTTCCGAAGTTTAAATAAAGCTTTGAACTAGTATTTTTCAAAATCGTATAAAAAAATGATTTTTGTGTGTTCAAATGTTTGAAAATAAGCACTTATTAAGTCAGATTAGTTATCTCCTGGGAGGAAAAGCCATAGATTACTTATATAAGCTCTAAAGAAAACCAACTATTCTACGCTTAGCATTTTCATTTGCATATATCGTAAAACCTTAGCCTAATCGTTAAGGAAGCAGCCAGATCAACACTCTGGCAGAGTCGGGATTCCCCTTGTTCTAACCTAATCAAGACTAAACACTTCTTTTTTTTATTGCAATTTCTTATCTAAAAACGAAAAAATTTTAAAATTTTGGCCAAAACGGGGGTACTAGGGCACTAGAAGGTACATATGTGACAAAATTCACGAGAATTCCCCCCCCCCCACACTTAGAATTGAATATTGCCCTCAATATTCAAAGTACCGGCTTTTATGCCGACACTTAGAACGTAAAAATGTAATACTAATAGCCAAGTGTGGAACATAAATCTCTCTTTTTCACAAACAGGATATATAAGATATTGTTGGGAATAAAATGATCAAAGTCAAAGAGCCTGCCAAGATGTTGAAGAGCCTGCTAGTTGATTTTATAGTGTATGAAGATGTTCTGCCAGTACCTTCTGGGTAGAAGGTACTGCTGGTTGATGAAGAGCCTGCCAAGCTTATGTCAAGTCGATTAGATATTTTGTAATAGATATTTAGTTGAATTATTAGTCTTTGTACATTGTTATACGTTATGTAGAAGTAGATTAGTCTTCTGTGGTGACAGAGGAATATTATCAGAGTTGTACATGGGTAGTTGTATTTAATTGTAGGCGCAAATAATAGTCAAAATATAGTATAATACTCTTCCACTTGACAACATGTAATAAGATATCCTTATCTTATAAAAGGATATCTTAGTCACTTTTTCATGCATGCATCTTCACGAACCAATAACCATAACCAAAATTATCTTTCAAGTAACCTAGTTACACTTTCACAATTCCAATAAAAGATTCAAGATTACTTTGTAATCCCGGTGATATTTAGATCATCCGTATTATTTCATCAATAATATTGAATCGTTTTGTGTTAACCAAAGTTGTGTTATTTGTTCATTACATTCTCACATTTACTTAAACTCATCACCTTGTGTTCTTTTAAGTGTGTTGTAGTAGATTCCGCATGCTAAACACATTCAATACATAAATATCTCAATCAAGAACATTCAAAACAAAACGTTCCACAAGTGGTATCAGAGCTAGGCTTGATATTTACTAATTTAAAAGAACAATGGATGTTGAACATATTCAGACAAATGTTGCAGCTAAACTTCCATTACTTAAACAAAATGAGTTTGAAATGTGGCGACTTAGGGTAGAACAATACTTTCAAGTGCAGGACTATGCACTTTGGGAGATCATTGAACAAGGCAACTCATTTAAACCCCAAATCACCACTACAACAGTAAATGATGCTCTTGTAACAAGAATACAAGATCAACCATCAAATGCAGATGAAAGAATTCAGAAGAAAAATGATCTAAAGGCAAGGAGTATGTTACTGATGACTATTCCAAATGATCAACTTCTGATCTTTAACAAATACAAAGATGCCAAAACCCTTTTTGAAGCTATTGTGGCTAGGTTTGGTGGTAATGATGCTACCAAGAAAACACAGAAAACACTTCTCAAACAACAATTTGAGAACTTCACAGCCACAACCAATGAATCTTTGGACAGCATGTTCAATAGACTTCAGAAGCTTGCAAGTCAGTTAGCCATCCATGAAGTGATGATAACTCAAGAAGACATGAACTCTAAATTCCTTGGGAGTTTACCTTCAGAATGGTCTATGCATGTCATTGTCTGGAAGAACAAGCCAGATATTGACCAGATGAGTCTCAATGATCTCTACAACAACTTCAAGATTGTAGAACATGAAGTAAAGAAGACTACTGGGTCAAGTTCAGGAAATATGGCATTTGTTTCATCCCCAAGCATCTCAAAGGTTGATAATGAAGAAAAAGGTGGCAGAGAAGAAGGTACTGCCAACACAACCTTTGGTACTGCTAGTACTTCTAGTAGTACCAAATCCATTTTAGATGAAACAATTGGGTGTGCTTTTCTTACATCTCAACACAATGGGTCCATATTAACATTTGAAGATCTTCAAGAGATTCATCCTGATGATCTTGAAGAGATGGACATAAAGTGGCAACTTTCACTTTTAAGCATTAGAGCCAAGAAGTTGTTGATGAGGACTGGCAAGAAGATAATGATAGATGGAAATGAGCCTGCTGGCTATGATAAGTCAAAGGTGGAGTGTTACAACTGCCACATGAAAGGTCACTACTCTAGAGAGTGTAGAAGACCTAAGAAGCAGGATGACAAGGGTAGAGGGTTTGACAACAGAAATAAAGGAAGCTTTGAAAGCAAGAGTAAGGTTGTTGAAGTTGCTGAGCCAAAAGCAATGGTTGCTATTGATGGCATGGGTTTTGATTGGAGTTTCATGGGTGAAGATGAGTCAACTTCTGATGAATTGGCTTTGATGGCATTCTCCACTCCTGAGGTACAAACTATCAAATGTTCTAATAATTGTGAATTTCTTAAAGAATTAGAAATCATAAGTAAAGCTTATGATACAGAAATCTTAGAACACAGAAAAACCCAACAAAAATTATTTGACCACAAGTGTGGTATGTCCAAGCTAGAAAAACAAATCACTCACTATAGAGAAAATGAACTCACCTTTACTGATGCCAAAAATGCTCTTAATAGACAAATATTTTTGAAAGATTCAGAAATAGAAATGGTAAGGACTGAGTGCACTAAAGTGACATTAGCTAGAGACAATATTCAACTGACTGTTACAAAATTAGAAATTGCTTCTGAATGTACTAGGAGCATAGTAGAGAATCAGATGAATAAGAGAATAAAATCAGGGATAGGATACAATAAATGTCCACCTCCTTATAGAGGAATTCCTTGTCCCCAAGGTAGTGATCTTGCTGCATCAGGTTTGCATGAATTTGTTAATAAACCATTAGCTAAACCTGTAGAGATAAGTGAACCTTCAAAGAGTGCTAAGAATGTCCCACTCTCTAAGGTGCTCACTGAGAAGAGACCAGATGTCCTAATTATTGAGGATTGGGTATCTGATGATGATGAAGATGAGACCATTCCTATCAAAGGAATCAAAGTAGGACCAATCAGTCCTAAGAAAGTAGAAGTTAAAGCTAAGACTAAAGCTGTTTTGAAGACAGTTGAAAGTTGTGAAAAATGTAATAACAAACCTAGGGGAAGCCAAAGAAATTGGAACAACCTTAAGTCACAACAATTAGGTGATGACTTTGTTATGTTTAATAAGGCTTGTTATTATTGTGGTAGCTTTAATCATCTTCATGCTTATTGTAATAAATGGGTTTCTGGGAGTAAATCAAAGTCTAAAACACATGTTACTCAACCCAGAAAAAGTTTTGTTAAGTCTAACACTACAAAAGATAATCATACTGTTAGACAACATAAGCCTGTTATTACAAAATCAACTGAAAAGGGTACAAGAAACACTTTCAAAAGTGTACCAAAAGTTGAGAAGAGTCCTATTCAAAAGATAAATGTGGTTAAAACAAAAGTTTGGAGTCCAAAAACCAAAGGTCCTGCTAGACCAAATGGTACTGCCAAAATTGGTATTGCCAAAATTGGTACTGATAGACCAAAGACCACACAATGGATTAAAAGGGAAAGTGCTGTTAAGTCCTCAGCATGTTGGATTTGGAAACCAATCCAATCAATAGGTGCATCAACAATCCTGAAAAGGTTTGACTTCATTGATGCAAGAGGCAAACCCAAGTCTGTTATGGCTTGGGTACCCCAAGGAAACTAATATGTTTACTCATGTGCAGGAACATTCAACTGATATTGAAGATCAAGGATATGTTGATAGTGGGTGTTCAAGGCACATGACAGGCAACATGTCATTCCTCTCAGATTTCAAAACATTTGATGGAGGATATGTTACCTTTGGGGGAGGAATAAAAGGAAAGATCACTGGTAAAGGTACTATCAAAACCAGTAAATTAGATTTTGAAAATGTGTATTTTGTGAAAGAACTTCAGTTTAATCTTCTTAGTGTCTCACAAATGTGTGACAAAAAGAACAATGTTCTATTTACTGACAATGAATGTATGGTTCTTTCTTCTGATTTTAAGATGCCTGATGAAAGTCAGATCCTTCTTAAAATTCCAAAAAGGAACAATATGTATAGTGTCAATTTAAAGAACATTGATCCCAAGGAAGGTTTAACTTGTTTGGTAGCAAAGGCATCATTGGATGAATCTATGCTTTGGCATAGAAGGCTTGGTCATGTAAACTTTAAAACAATCAACACTATTGCAAAATATGATTTAGTAAGAGGTTTACCCAAAAAGATTTTCCAAAACGACCAAACTTGTGTTGACTGTCTAAAAGGCAAGCAACATAGAGCTTCTTGTAAGCCCAAGACCCAAAACTCTATTACTCAGGCTTTACATATGCTTCATATGGATCTCTTTGGTCCTACTAATGTGTGCAGCTTGAATGGAAAGAAATATTGTCTGGTTGTTACTGATGACTATAGCAGATTTTCATGGGTTTTCTTCTTAAGATCTAAACGTGAAACTAGTGAGATACTTAAAACCTATATCACTGAGGTAGAAAACCAATCTGATAAGAAGGTCAAAATCATCAGATGTGACAATGGGACAGAGTTCAAGAATAGAGTTATGGATGACTTTTGCAAGGAAAAAGGCATAAAAAGAGAGTTTAGTGTAGCTAGATGATCCGCCCCGAACCAACACTTATATTTAAACAAATGCAGACTCGGAACAGGATGCTCGTGTGTAGTGTGTGAAACCAGGCAAGTGATCACCTGGGTCGTTTCCAACGAGGTGTGAATGGAAAACTGTGAAAAAGCTTTGGATTAAAGTGATTGATGAATAAGATATTTTTGATTTTGCTTTTTTATACTAATGAACAATTTAAAGACAAATATGCACAATAAAATTAAACGCGAATAAATAAATTACAAACGCGCAACGAAAAAGCTAAAACGGGACAAAAACTGAAATTTAAAAAATTTAAATCCTAAAATGTAAAATAACTTAAAACTTATTTAAAAACTTAAATTATATTTTTCTACACTTTTTATTTAATTATTATTAATTATTTATTATTTAATAACTTATTAAACTATTTTAAATTATAAAAAATACTAAATGGACTAAGAAAAATATGAAACTTTTTCTAAAAATATTACTAAGTAAATAAAAGCTAAGAAAATTATAAAAATGAAAATTACTTAATTAAAATTTAAAAAGATAAATTCTATTAAATAGAAGCTATCACTTTATTTCTATTTTTGATTTTATTAAGGCCTAAAAATATTTTTATATTTTTCCTAGATTACAAATGATAAAAGAAAATTATGAAAATTGGAATTATATTTTTCTGATTAATATTCTATTTATTATGATTTAATTACTATTTTAAACTAATTAAAATGATTAAAAATATTAAAACTATTCAGAAAATTATGAAAATTTACAGATAATTCTAAAATAATATTAGAAAGATAAGAAAAATAAAATCAGAAGTTGGCTAAGCCTAAAAAGTAGATTTGGGCTAATAAGCAGTTGTGAATAAGCCCAAAAATAAGCTAATGAGCACTAAAATTAACCAAATGATCAGGACAAGTTAAAACAACTAAAATAAGCTTAAAACAACTGATAATACACAATAAGCACAAAGGATTAAGCAAATGAACACTTGGCTGCTAGTGGAATTAAAAACAGAAACTCAGAAATCAGGCAAACTTTAAGGGCAATTTAAGCACTTGAATAAGCTACTGAGATGCCATATTATGGGGGCAAAAGTTAGCTTGGCTTATGAGCTATCTAAAAATCACAAAAGCCCCATCATTAACACACTAATTGAGGTCTGATTGAGGGCAAGATCAGCAGACAAAAGCACTAGGTCTGCTGTTCTATCTGATCTGTGCAGAAAATGCACAACACCAAAGAACACTAAACCAACTATTATGTTTGTACTATATGGCCTACTTGTGACTCAGAAAAGCCAATGAAAAGGGCAAAACAAGCTTGAGGCTTGTATGAGCTTATTTGATCTCTTGGCAGTCCAATATGATCACAAATGGTTCAAAATGGCTAAACCTAGTTAAATGGCTGATCAAAGGTTCACAAGAGCTTCTAGGGACTTAGATAAGCTTATGCAAACTTGGGCTTATGGTCGAGCTACAGTACAACAACCTTTGGCCTATGAAACAGTCAAAACCAAACACTCCTTAAGGATGTGTCTGTTTTGATTTTTCAAAGGAAATCCAAAACTTTAAACTAAAAGCCTATATATTATTGATTACCTAGCTTATATGAACACTAATAATCAACTTATATCACAGAAATAAGCATATTAATAAGCTAAACTAGATGAGGCTATTTTTGGTCTTTTATATGGTTTTTAAGCAAAGTGAAAAATAAATTAGAAAGCTACTGATTTTATTGGTCAAATACACTTAGAAACTAACAAATGTCTTATAAAAACAACAATAAGCTACTGATAAGCACAATAACAGTCAAATGAAAAATTAAGCAAAAGCTTAGAAAAGCTTACAACTGATGTGAACTGATACACAAAGAACAAGGAACCAAGGACCAATCAAGCTTGTCAAAAACAAGCTAGATAACCCAGAGAAGCTTCCTGAACTAGCTTATCCACCAGAAATAGCTTATTGACCTCCAAGTTTGACTTTCATTGACTTCTTCCAATCTTGAATTTAGAACAATTTTATGCTATAATAAACTTATAATAAGCTATGTAAAGCTTATATAAGCTATTAAAAACAGCTGAGAAGCTATTTCATACACTACTTATTAAGTTTCTAATTCTCAGTACACAGGGAAATAAGAAAACTTGGAATTTTAAGTAACTACTGATAATTAATCAAAAACAACAACAAATACACTAGAATTACTTGTATTGATTGATTGAAATTCGAATTACAACTTTAAGCTACTGGAAATTAAAAAACAATTATTCTACTAGTTTTCTACTCTCTTGAAAAGCTTACAATACTAGTCTATATATACAATAACCAAATGGGATATTCATGTCGACTTCCTCTGATCATATCCTCACCCTTGAATTGTTCCAATTTAATCTCAATCGACCACTTGTAAAATTGGCGGGAAATCAGGAAATTGGAGTTTATCTCTGATTTTGCTAGTGGGGAGTGGGAGGGATGCATTAATTGCATTTGGCATGTTAGGTAACTTGTAGGAGGAGGGGGGGTGAGGTGGTTAGTGGTTTTGGGTGAGCTGGGTGGTTTTGGCGCCAATGGTGGTTTAGGAAGACGGGTCAACGTTTGGTTTGACTGAGTGTTTAAACTCAGTTGGGGTTGGGCTTATTTTAATTGGGCTTGGGACTGGGTAAATGAATTGGGGTATTGGGTTTAGTAGATAGGATTGGGTAGTGGGTTGGGTTATTATTTTGGGTTTAGTTTAGATCCGGATTTAGGTTTATTAAATCATAGGGACCAAACTTGTAATTCTTGCATTCTTGAAGGGCTGAGTTTGTCAACTTCCCAAAATATCTTCAAAGGATTAAACCTGCCATAGAATAATTACACAAGGACCAAAGTTGTATTTTTTATCATTTTAAAACTTTAGGGACCTTTTATGTAATTTTGGATTTTAGAGGGACTTGTTTTGTAAATTCCCAAAAGTTATCAAAAGTGTTCCAAATTGTAAGTCCATGCATAGTACAAGGGTATTTTGTGAAATTTCAAGTTTTATAATACCCAGGGACCATTTTTGCCAATTTTGATAAGTTCAGGGACTAAACTTGTAATTTTGTGAAACTTTGCACCAAAGGACTATATATGTTTATTTGTGATTCAAAAGGACCTTTGGTGACTTTTCCTGTTTTTAGAATAACCAGGGACTAGTTTTGACAACTTTTGAAAGTTGAGGGACTGAGACTGCCAATTATGCAAACTTTGTTCGTTTTTCAACTGTTTTTAAACATTTTGCATCTGAAACATATAAAACACCATTTTGGGATAATTTCAGTATTATGATGCATTTCTGAGTGTTTTTGAGAGTTTTGGCAGCTCAGAATAGGTAAAAATGATGAGTATTTAGACACTCATCAATCCCCCACACTAAACTATTGCTAGTCCCTAGCAATATTTTATGAAGATTTAATGGATTTGAAAGACTCTTTACCAAAAGCCATTACTTCTGGAGTAGCCAATTGTTTCAATTCAAGTAAGAATTTTGGTACAATGATAACCAAGTGATTTTGAGCAAACCACAAGCTGTCAACGGTTTTGATTTGTCTTTACCAGAAGCCGTTTGCTTCTGGACTAGCCAACTCTTAGATAAATTATCAATATTATCTTTGGTGAGCTGATTACCAATCATGGTTTTTCCACTGTCTTTACCACAAGCCATAATCTTGCGGGCTAGTCAACTCTTCACTTATGAAGATATGGTGAGTCGAATACCATACAATTTTCGGCAAATTGTAAGCCATCAACGGATTTGATATATCTTTACCAAAAGCCGTTTGCTCTTGGATTAGCCAATCCTTATGTGGGTTAGACATGGCGGACTGATAACCATTTATTGAGTTCTAAGTGAGAAAAAATTTTAAAATTTTGGCTAAAATGGGGGTGCTAGATGGTACATTTGATCAAATTCGCGAGAATTCCCCCCCACACTTAGAACTGAATATTGCCCTCAATATTCAAAGAACCGGTTGTTAAACCAACACTTAGAACGTGAAAGGGAAATACTAATAGCCTTTTATTTCATATAGATATTTATTTTATTTTTATTTAATTTGCATTTAAGCCGTTAAGGCATGCAAATTCCCCCTCTTTTTTTTTTTTTTTTTTTTTTTTTTTTTTTTTCACTAGACATATATACAACATGTGGGCCATCTCCCCCACACTAGGGTGAGACATGGGTGAAAACCCATATTTTGCTACTGTTTTTGATAACCGAGTCGCTAGCTTGACTCGACCCCGAATTGAGTTGATTTCTCCCGAACAGTCAGGTTTATCACGCAAGCTAACCGCTTGTGAACGGTTAACTGTAATAAAGGGCTCCTGAACAGCCTGGAAGAAAAAACAATTTAAAAGTTTATGGGGAAGTAAGAGACCAGGAAATCCGGCATTTAAACCAATGTTAGATGGACAATGCCGGGGTCAAAAGTAATATCCTCACTCCCGAATGAGTGAAAGATAGGAGAAATCACCGGGTAGGTGAAGGGAAGAAGAGAGATCAGAACAGCAATTAGGATAAGAATTTCCTCCTCAAGAATTGCAAGTGGAGGAGGAAAGTCCTTAAACTTGATCTCAGGAATTTTATCAGTTTCCTCATTATGAAGTTGTTTTGGTGGAAGAGGGGAAGATGAGTCTTCGTTTAACAAATTTTCAAGAAAAAGAATGTCCCCCTCAGGATCAAGATAGTTTTCATCAACCTCTTGCGGAGGTGAACTATCTACAGCAAGAAAAGCATCGACTTCATCCCAAAAGGGATCACTTCCCTCAACCGAAGTGAGAGAAGGGGAAGAGTCTGCTATGATATGTTGAGAAGATGTGGTGGGATTCCCACTCACAGAATTATGAAAATAACCAAGATTTTCTTGAGAGTACTCCTTTGAAGTAATGTCAATGACATCGATTCGGTTAACCGAAGCAGAATTAAAATTTGAGGAGTAACTCGATGTTTGATCATGGTTAAAAGTAACAGCTTCCTTATCCACACGCAAAGTAATCTCATGCTTAAATACATCAATCAGAGCATGGCCCGTTTTTAGGAATCCTCGTCCAAGAATTAGAGGAACCTTTTGATCTGCGTCGAAGTCAACAACCACAAAGTCAGCTGGAAAATGGAACTTTCCTATCTTCACAAATACATCTTCGGCAATGCCGCAGGGATGAGTTATGGTTCGATCTGCAAGCTCAAGAGTCATGCAGGTAGGAGTAAGAGCCGGAAGAGAAAGTTTCTTCCATACTGAATGAGGCATCAGGTTGATGCTTGCACCTAGATCTGCTAAGGCATAACATTCAACCATTCCTGGAAATACACAAGGTAGTAGAAACTTTCCAGGATCTCCAAGCTTCTCCGGAAGCTTTTTCAAGATAACCGCTGAGCAGTTCTCATTTACTGGAGTTTTAGCCATTTCAATCAGTTTTTCCTTGTTGCTTAACAAGTGTTTGATTGCTGCTGCAAATTTGGGCATCAGAATAGTAGCATCCGCAAAGCTTATGTCAAAGTGTAATTCTTTAAAGATTTGATAGAATTTATCATTTTGTTGACTAGCCTTCTCACGGAGCTTTTGCTCATTTAAGCGCGATGGGTAAGGAATGTGAGGTTTGGATTTAGGAGCAATGACTTCAGGAGTCTCAAAGACAACTCCTGGTTTGGATTTCTTTTTAGGGCTAACCGGAGGATGGACATGTGCTGTACTTTGTGGGATTGGAATTTGCACTTTGTCCGTTGTATCCTCCGTCTCTTTTTCCATTTCAAATAACGGAGGAGGAATAGGGCCAGCTGGCCCCTTATAAGAAGCACCACTCCGAGTGGTGATAGCTTTGACGAAAGTGGTATCTTCATCATCATCACTGTCATCAAGTACACTGACAGGAACAGCATTGAGCATTTCGGAATAATATCTGGCTGATCTTTGCTCACTAAGTTTGGTTGACAAACTTTTAACCGTAAATCGTGAAAGAGTAGGATCGATTCTTGACGGCTGAGGAGCAATTGTGGGTGTAGATTTTTGGATGACCGAAGGTTGGACGTATTTAGCACTTCCATTGTTAGTGGGAAGTACCGGGTCCTTTATCACCTTGAATCCAACATGAGATTTACCACTACGTGTACTGACAGCTTTGAGTTCACCCCTAGGGTTGGTAACAGTGTTACTTGGGAGACCTCCCGAGGTAGAAGGTATATCAGTTAAAGACTTTTTGATCTGGTTTAATTGGGCAACCAATAACTGGTTTGTCTCACGTTGTGTCTTATTTGTTTCCTCTTGGGTTTTCATGAATTGCATAAGCAACTCATCTGAGGACGTCTGATTTCGGTTTGAACCTTGGTTTTGATTAAAATTTGGACCACGGTTTTGGTTAAAATTACCCTGATTCTGACCTCGGTTTTGATTGAAATTTTGGGAATTGTGGAAATTTTGTCCCTGATTTTGAACAAAGCGATTTTGATTATTATGATTTGGCACGGGTGGAAAACCAGGTGGGACCATAGCATTCTGTGCTCGGTACTGAGTCTCAGCATGCGGACGGTACTGATTTTGGTTTACTGCAGCTACGGGAGCTGGGTAAACAGAAGCATCGGTTGCTTGACAATCATAATACGCATGTGGGCCACCACAAGTTTCACACACTTTGTTTATTGCTTTGATTTGTTCCGGTTTATGAATCTCACTTTTTAATTCTTTCATTTCTTTCATCATACAACGCATTGAATCCGTTAAAAAGGCTAACTCTGAGGAGTTACCGGATGAAGAAGAAGCAGTAGGAGTGACAGGAACATTCACTTTGTTTCTAGAAATAGGAACTTTTGATTTATTTTCACAAATTTCAACCACCTCTCTGGGTTTACGATTCAAGATATTGCCACCGGAGGCTGCATTAAGTGCATCTTGATCATTTTGGGTCAACCCATTATAAAACGTATTTATCTGTTGTAACACATTGAAATCGTGATGTGGGCATTTTCTTAGGAGATCTTTAAATCTGTCCCATGCCTCTCCGAAATTTTCATCAAAACCTTGACGAAAACCAGCAATTTCATTTTTTAGATTAGTCGTCTTTGATGGAGGGAAGAAATAATTTACAAATTTCTTAACGAGATCTTCCCAGGTTTCAATGGATCGAGGGGGTTCTTTATCTAGCCAAATCCGGGCTGCCCCCTCAAGTGAGAATGGAAATAGCATCAATTTGATCACTGTTTGCGGCACATTTTTGTAATTGATTGTAGAAGTCAGTTTGTTGAACCAACGAATGTGTGCATAAGGATCCTCTCGTTCAAACCCGTGAAATTGGTTTGTGGACACGAGCTGAATCAGATGTGTTTTCAGTTCAAAATGATCAGAATCGATGGCTGGTAAAACGATGGCATCTCCGTAACCCTCGGTGGGTGCCTGGAGCATTTCAGCCATTGTGCGTTCGTCTGCCATATTATCAGTGAGAACAGTACGAATCTCGGGTTCGACTATTTGGGCAGCACGTCTACGATTACGTCTTCTCGGAATATCTACGAGTTCACGTAAAGGGCTTGATGACGTGGAAGAACGAGTGTGCATGCACTAAGTAAAATATTCCAATTAAAACAAGACAGAAGCAAAACACAAGTGAACTTAAACCAATAATCAACAAGCGTACGGTAGCTCTCTAAAAGATAAACGCACAGAGTGGCGGAGAAGCAAAGGTGGGCTATTAAGCTCCTTAAAAACCCGCTTCTTTCAGTCCGACAATTTAATGTCAAACTTCCTTAAACCTCCGTTATAGTTTGTTTATCAATCAAAGGTGAGCCGATATTCGCAAGTGATACAAAGGCAAGTTTTAAATCTTTGGTTTGGGAACTTATTATGGTCGTACCCCCAGTTAGGTAGTACTCTGTCTTGGTTCTCGATGGTAATTTTTTTATTGTTATTTATTATTAACAAAGAAAACGGAAATTATTTTTGGTGTTTTTATTTTTTATATGATAATAATAATAATAATATATATAGAAAAGAAATGAAAAATATTTTTGTATTTTATATTGTTTTTGGGAAATAGGAACTTCTGATAGAAGGGTCTCAGATCACTAATCGCTAAAACTTACACAACTGTCGCAGCACACCTCCCCGGCAGCGGCGCCAAAATTTTGATCCGCCCCGAACCAACACTTATATTTAAACAAATGCAGACTCGGAACAGGATGCTCGTGTGTAGTGTGTGAAACCATGCAAGTGATCACCTGGGTCGTTTCCCAACGAGGTGTGAATGGAAAACTGTGAAAAAGCTTTGGATTAAAGTGATTGATGAATCAGATATTTTTGATTTTGATTTTTTATACTAATGAACAATTTAAAGACAAATATGCACAATAAAATTAAACGCGAATAAATAAATTACAAACGCGCAACGAAAAAGCTAAAACGGGACAAAAACTGAAATTTAAAAAATTTAAATCCTAAAAATGTAAAATAACTTAAAACTTATTTAAAAACTTAAATTATATTTTTCTACACTTTTTATTTAATTATTATTAATTATTTATTATTTAATAACTTATTAAACTATTTTAAATTATAAAAAATACTAAATGGACTAAGAAAAATATGAAACTTTTTCTAAAAATATTAATAAGTAAATAAAAGCTAAGAAAATTATAAAAATGAAAATTACTTAATTAAAATTTAAAAAGATAAATTCTATTAAATAGAAGCTATCACTTTATTTCTATTTTTGATTTTCTTAAGGCCTAAAAATATTTTTATATTTTTCCTAGATTAAAAATGATAAAAGAAAATTATGAAAATTGGAATTATATTTTTCTGATTAATATTCTATTTATTATGATTTAATTACTATTTTAAACTAATTAAAATGATTAAAAATATTAAAACTATTCAGAAAATTATGAAAATTTACAGATAATTCTAAAATAATATTATAAAGATAGGAAAAATAAAATCAAAAGTTGGCTAAGCCTAAAAAGCAGATTTTGGCCAATAAGCAGTTGTGAATAAGCCCAAAAATAAGCTAATGAGCACTAAAATTAACCAACTGATCAGGACAAGTTAAAATAACTAAAATAAGCTTAAAACAACTGATAATACACAATAAGCACAAAGGATTAAGCAAATGAACACTTGGCTGCTAGTGGAATTCAAAAACAGAAACTCAGAAATCAGGCAAACTTTAAGGGCAATTTAAGCACTTGAATAAGCTACTGAGATGCCATATTTTGGGGGCAAAAGTTAGCTTGGCTTATGAGCTATCTAAAAATCACAAAAGCCCCATCATTAACACACTAATTGAGGTCTGATTGAGGGCAAGATCAGCAGACAAAAGCACTAGGTCTGCTGTTCTATCTGATCTGTGCAGAAAATGCACAACACCAAAGAACACTAAACCAACTATTATGTTTGTACTATATGGCCTACTTGTGACTCAGAAAAGCCAATGAAAAGGGCAAAACAAGCTTGAGGCTTGTATGAGCTTATTTGATCTCTTGGCAGTCCAATATGATCACAAATGGTTCAAAATGGCTAAACCTAGTTAAATGGCTGATCAAAGGTTCACAAGAGCTTCTAGGGACTTAGATAAGCTTATGCAAACTTGGGCTTATGGTCGAGCTACAGTACAACAACCTTTGGCCTATGAAACAGTCAAAACCAAACACTCCTTAAGGATGTGTCTGTTTTGATTTTTCAAAGGAAATCCAAAACTTTAAACTAAAAGCCTATATATTATTGATTACCTAGCTTATATGAACACTAATAATCAACTTATATCACAGAAATAAGCATATTAATAAGCTAAACTAGATGAGGCTATTTTTGGTCTTTTATATGGTTTTTAAGCAAAGTGAAAAATAAATTAGAAAGCTACTGATTTTATTGGTCAAATACACTTAGAAACTAACAAATGTCTTATAAAAACAACAATAAGCTACTGATAAGCACAATAACAGTCAAATGAAAAATTAAGCAAAAGCTTAGAAAAGCTTACAACTGATGTGAACTGATACACAAAGAACAAGGAACCAAGGACCAATCAAGCTTGTCAAAAACAAGCTAGATAACCCAGAGAAGCTTCCTGAACTAGCTTATCCACCAGAAATAGCTTATTGACCTCCAAGTTTGACTTTCATTGACTTCTTCCAATCTTGAATTTAGAACAATTTTATGCTATAATAAACTTATAATAAGCTATGTAAAGCTTATATAAGCTATTAAAAACAGCTGAGAAGCTATTTCATACACTACTTATTAAGTTTCTAATTCTCAGTACACAGGGAAATAAGAAAACTTGGAATTTTAAGTAACTACTGATAATTAATCAAAAACAACAACAAATACACTAGAATTACTTGTATTGATTGATTGAAATTCGAATTACAACTTTAAGCTACTGGAAATTAAAAAACAATTATTCTACTAGTTTTCTACTCTCTTGAAAAGCTTACAATACTAGTCTATATATACAATAACCAAATGGGATATTCATGTCGACTTCCTCTGATCATATCCTCACCCTTGAATTGTTCCAATTTAATCTCAATCGACCACTTGTAAAATTGGCGGGAAATCAGGAAATTGGAGTTTATCTCTGATTTTGCTAGTGGGGAGTGGGAGGGATGCATTAATTGCATTTGGCATGTTAGGTAACTTGTAGGAGGAGGGGGTGAGGTGGTTAGTGGTTTTGGGTGAGCTAGGGGGTGACGGGGTGGTTTTGGCGCCAATGGTGGTTTAGGAAGACGGGTCAACGTTTGGTTTGACTGAGTGTTTAAACTCAGTTGGGGTTGGGCTTATTTTAATTGGGCTTGGGACTGGGTAAATGAATTGGGGTATTGGGTTTAGTAGATAGGATTGGGTAGTGGGTTGGGTTATTATTTTGGGTTTAGTTTAGATCCGGATTTAGGTTTATTAAATCATAGGGACCAAACTTGTAATTCTTGCATTCTTGAAGGGCTGAGTTTGTCAACTTCCCAAAATATCTTCAAAGGACTAATCCTGCCATAAAATAATTACACAAGGACCAAAGTTGTATTTTTTATCATTTTAAAACTTTAGGGACCTTTTATGTAATTTTGGATTTTAGAGGGACTTGTTTTGTAAATTCCCAAAAGTTATCAAAAGTGTTCCAATTGTAAGTCCATGCATAGTACAAGGGTATTTTGTGAAATTTCAAGTTTTATAATACCCAGGGACCATTTTTGCCAATTTTGATAAGTTCAGGGACTAAACTTGTAATTTTGTGAAACTTTGCACCAAAGGACTATATATGTTTATTTGTGATTCAAAAGGACCTTTGGTGACTTTTCCTGTTTTTAGAATAACCAGGGACTAGTTTTGACAACTTTTGAAAGTTGAGGGACTGAGACTGCCAATTATGCAAACTTTGTTCGTTTTTCAACTGTTTTTAAACATTTTGCATCTGAAACATATAAAACACCATTTTGGGATAATTTCAGTATTATGATGCATTTCTGAGTGTTTTTGAGAGTTTTGGCAGCTCAGAATAGGTAAAAATGATGAGTATTTAGACACTCATCACTAGAACACCTCAGCAAAATGGAGTAGCAGAAAGAAAGAATAGAACACTTATAGAGGCTGCTAGAACTATGTTAGTAGACTCTAAGTTACCTATTTCATTTTGGGCTGAAGCAGTTGGTACTGCTTGTTATGTACAAAACAGGGTTCTTGTGACAAAGCCACATAGAAAAACACCTTATGAACTTTTCTTTGGTAGAAAACCATCTTTAAGTTTTATGAGACCTTTTGGTTGTCATGTCACTATTCTCAATACCAAAGATCATTTAGGCAAATTTGATGGAAAAGCAGATGTTGGCTATTTGATAGGGTATTCCTTGCAGAGTAAGGCCTATAGAGTGTTTAACACTTGCACTAGGCTAGTAGAAGAGAATCTTCACATAGAGTTTCAAGAGAAACTAACAAATGTGAAAGGAGTTGGACCAGATTGGATGTTTGATATTAATAGGCTTTCAGAATCCATGAATTATGTGCCTGTTACAGGTACAAATGCTAATGAAAATGCAGGTTCTGAAGACAATGTTGAAAATCCTAAAGATCAAGATTACATCTGGATGCCAATTTGGAAAAGTATGGATCTATCTTCAAGTCAAGAAGGACCTTCAAACACAACAAATGAAGGCAATGAAGAAGATCAAGGAACTCAGAATCAAGAGAATCAAGAAAGTGGTGCTAATGACAATGGTACTGCCAGTTCTTCAGATGGTCCTGCTAGTACAAGTATTGATACTGCTGAGCCATTGAATGTTCAAATAGATGATTCTTTTCAAGAAGAAGTTGGGATTAGCAATCTTCCAACTACATATGAAGTTCCTAAAACACCAAACACTAGAATTCTCAAAGAGCACTCAACTGATGATGTGATTGGAAGCATAACTTCTGGTGTTAGAACAAGATCTCAAGTTGGTTTATCTCAAGTCTTATCTTCAGATGAAGAAGGGTTTATCTCCTCTATTTATGAAGAAAAGAAGAATGATACTTCCAATATATGCCTGTTTTCATGTTTTCTATCTCAGGCTGAACCCAAAAACATAAACAAAGCTTTAGATGATGCAAGTTGGGTGGAAGCTATGCAAGAAGAGCTTCTCCAATTTAAGATTCAGAAGGTTTGGATATTGGTTGATTTGCCCAGAGGTCATAGGGCAATTGGAACCAAATGGGTGTTCAGAAACAAGAAAGATGAAAGGGGTATAGTGATCAGAAACAAGGCTAGATTGGTAGCACAAGGATATACTCAAGAAGAAGGGGTAGATTATGAAGAAGTGTTTGCTCCAGTTGCAAGACTTGAAGCAATTAGGCTATTCTTGGCCTATGCTTCATTCATAGGCTTCACTGTCTATCAAATGGATGTTAAGAGTGCATTTTTGTATGGTGAAATTGAAGAACCAGTATATGTGTCTCAACCTCCAGGCTTCATTGATGCAGAGTATCCAGACAAAGTTTACAAGGTTACCAAGGCTTTGTATGGTCTACACCAAGCTCCTAGGGCATGGTATGAAACATTGGCTTGTTTTCTACTAGAAAGTGGATTCCAAAGAGGCAGGAATGATCCAACTTTGTTCATCAAAAGAACAAAGAAAGACATCTTGTTAGTGCAGATTTATGTTGATGACATAATCTTTGGATCAACAAACCAAGACTTGTGTGTAGAATTTGAAAAACTTATGCATAGTAAGTTTGAAATGAGTTCCATGGGGGAACTTACTTTCTTTTTAGGTCTCCAAGTGAAACAATCCAAAGAAGGCATATTTATCAGCCAAGATAAGTATGTAGCTGAGATCTTAAGGAAATTTAATTTTGCTGATTCTAAGGTTGCAAGTACACCAATGGATCCAGACAAAGGGCTACTCAAGGATGCTGAAGGAGAAGATATGGATTTACACAACTATAGATCAATGATTGGGTCCTTGATGTATCTTACATCATCAAGACCAGATATCATGTTCTCAGTATGTGTGTGTGCAAGGTTTCAAATACATCCCAAAATCTCTCATCTCACAGCAGTCAAAAGAATCTTTAGATATCTTAAGGGTCAACCTAGGTTGGGTCTTTGGTATCCAAGAGAATCATCTTTTGAATTGGTGGCTTATTCGGATAGTGACTATGCTGGTGCAACTCTAGACAGAAAATCCACAACTGGTGGATGTCAATTTCTTGGTTGCAGACTAATCTCTTGGCAATGCAAGAAACAAACAATGGTGGCCAATTCTACAACTGAAGCAAAATATGTTGCTGGTGCAAGTTGTTGTGGGCAAGTTCTTTGGATCCAAAATCAAATGCTTGACTATGGGTACAATTTTCTTAACACCATTATTTATATTGACAATAGCAGTACTATATGTATTATTAAAAACCCAGTTCAACACTCAAAAACAAAACATATTGAAATCAGACACCATTTCATAAGGGATTGCAATGAGAAGAGGTTAATTCAAGTAGTTAAAATTGATTCTGAAAAGAATTATGCAGACCTTCTCACCAAAGCTTTTGATTTAGGTAGATTCAAATACCTTGTAGGAGGTATTGGAATGATAAATCTTTGAAAAACATGTGTTTTTGTTCATAAAATTAACTGGTATTGGATTTTAAACATGGTACTGCTAGTTAGTCAAAAGGTCCTGTTAGTTCATAATTGGTCCTGCTGATATAAAATTGCTATGTTTTGTTCATATAAAGGCTTGAATGTTTAAAATACTATAGACCAAGTGCTTTGCACTTTGTTCTTTTGGTTTGCAACTAACACATTTCAGGTTGATAACAAAACAAGAGTTCTTCCAAATAGAAAGGAGCAACAAAAGTTATATTCATTTCAGGAGAGATAACAATCTCAGGGGAGGAATTAATAGCCCGGAATGGAAGAAAAACCAATTTATGAAAGGAAGACAAGAGCATACAAGATGATGCAGAGTTGAAAAAGAGAGAGTTAGATCACATATCTAGAAGGGATGAAGCATTTCTCAAGGAGAAAGTTCTAACTAGATCAAACTAAGAAAGATTTCAACTCAAAGGCATGCTATTAGATGATTTCACTTGTTGAACCAATCATCCAAGATACACAGCATCATTGCCTAATTTAAATTTCCTCCATCCAAGGAAATTGCACCATCTTTTGGGCCAATATGGCTTTTGGTATTCAACTCACCAAGTTTTTACAAACTTAAGAGTTGGCTAGTCCTTAAGCAAACGGCTTTTGGTAAAGACAAATCAAATCCGTTGATGGTTGATAGTTTACCAAAAACTATATGGTTGTTAACTAACCATACTTAATTGTAAATAGTTAGCTAGTCCTTAAGCAAACGGCTTTTGGTAAAGACAACTCAAATCCGTTGATAGCTGGTAGTTTGCTCAAAACTATAAGGGATTTTTATAAAACTTTCAAAGGTACTGGTAGTTTAAAATTGGTACTGCTAGAGTAAAAAGGTACTGCTAGATAGCCGTTGAGCCTGTCAGAAAAAGTTTTAGCCGTTTGGCCTGGTAGTTAAAATTAGCCGTTGGGGTAGTTATGTAATTTACTGATGATTATATTATATTATATTTTATATAAAATATCTTTTTAACCGCCTTTTCATTTACTTATTTTAATCTTTATTATTGTCGGTTAAAAGTAATTCTCTCATATCTTCTTTCATCAGTCATTATCATAATTCACACACACCTTTCATCTTCTACCAGTACTATCAACCAATCCCACCATCATATTCAAAATTTTCATTATGGCTTCCACAATTGATCTAAACTTTGTCCAACGTCACAATCAGTTAGCATTTTTGGAAAAATCAGAGGATAATGCCACATTTCATCAAGTAGTGGACTTTTTAAACAACTCCTACATCAGGTTTGCTTTGCTAGTCAATCCCACTATTTATGAAAATCAAATTTTACAATTTTGGCAATCTGCTAAAATTAAAACTTCTGAAAATGGGGAACAAAGAATAAAAGCCAAAGTGGATGGTAAACACTTGACTCTTACTGAGTCATCCATAAGAAGACATCTTCATTTGGATGATTCTGATGGTATTAGTCAGTTACCAGATACTGAAATTTTTGAAAATTTACAAAGAATGGGGTATCATGCTGAGTCTAACAAACTCACTTTTCTGAAAAAGCATCTTACTCCACAATGGAGATTTTTGATTCACACAATCCTTCACTGTTTGAGCCAGAAGAAAACCTCTTGGGAGCAATTTAGTGGAAACATGGCTTCTGCTCTCATTTGCTTAGCTACAAACAGAAAATACAATTTTTCTAAACATATTTTTGAAGGATTGATTAACAATGTGAAAAATAAAACAAAGTTTTTGATGTATCCAAGATTTATTGGGTGCATCATTGGAAAACTACAACATGTGTTGCTTCCCACAGACACAATTTATGAAACACCAAAACTTTCTCACAAAGTATTTTCAAATATGAGAATTGGTTTTAGAGGGGAGGAAATTCCACTTTTTGATGAAATGGTACCACAACATCCAGAAGAACCAACACCATCAGCTGAAAAACAATCATCTAGTTCTTCACATGGTTACATTTCACCAACACATCAAACAACACCAATACCATCTCCAGTACCATCAGCAACACCACCACAATCATCACATCATGTATCACTAACCCAATCACCTCAGACAATGCAAGAACTTAAAGACAAGGTGAAGTTCTTAGAGAATGCTCTTAAAAGTCAAAATGAAAGGTTTTCTAAGATCAACATCAAACTGGTCAAGAGGGTCAAGAAATTGGAGGGTGAAGTGAAGAAGTTGAAGGGTAAAAGATCTGCAAAGGTTGTTTTATCAAGTTCTTCAAAGTCAGATGATGATAGGATAAGTCACTCTTCCAAAAAGGGGAGGAAGGATAGTTCTGAAGATGAGGAAGAGGCTCAGTTTGAATTCCATGATGGAACTCAAGTTTATGATGAAGAGCCTGTTGGAGCAGGGCAAGAGCCTGCTAGGCCAGAACAAGAGCCTGCTAGGTCAGAAGAAGAGTCTGCTAGGAGAGAAAGGCTATTGGCTATGGGGTATAAAGGGTCTGCTGAGAGAGTGTACAAGAGAAAGAGGGTTTTAGTTGCTGATGAGCAATCCTCTGCTCCATCACAAGATCAAACTCCAAAGGATAAGGGCAAAAGTATTCTGATTGAAGATGAGCCAAAGTCCAAGAAGTTGAAAAGAACTCAGCAAATTCAGATGGTTTTAGGAGAAGAAGAGGCCAAAAGAGTTCAAGAAGAAGAGCTAAAAGCTAGAGAAGCTTCAAGAATGCTTGAAGTAATGAAAGAGCAGAAAGATGCTGAAGATGCTGCTCAGACTCTTCTTGATACTCAAATTGCTCAAGAAACCTTTGATGCTCAGATGCTATGGATTATCAACAATGATCCAATTGTGAAAGGTCATGCAGCAAATATAGTAAATGACAAAACACTCAATTCTGATGAGAAAACAGAAGCACTTGAAACATTCATCAACAAGAAGTACAAAGAAGCAGCTTTGGCTGACATTTTTAAGAAGATGAAGGAAAGTCAGGAGAGAGGTTTTAAGGTAGGACAAGCTCAGAAAGATCAGGTGATCTTTATGAAGAGATTTTTGAAGAATCAGGCAAATTGGACTGATTATCAACTTAAGAAGAAATCTGCTGATGAAATCTTCTTCTTGTATCTTCAAGCCTACAAAAGTCTTTACTACAATGTTCCATCTGATGTACACCCCTCAATGAAGAAGAAGGATGCTCAGAATAAAGAAGTAGCAAAATTGGACACAGAGCAAGTAAGTAAAATGTTGATTACTTTGCCTACTATCATTCATGCTGATCCAATTAGCTGTAGACGACCTATTATTGATTGGGAGATCAACCATGATAGATTAGGAAAATCATGGAAAGTAACAAGGGTTGGGGGTCAGTTTGCTATCTTCAAGAATTTTGAAAATTTAGTTAGAGCATGTGACAGAGCAGACTTGGAAGAATTGTGGAATCTAGTGCAGATTAGGCTAGACACAACTTCTAGTTCAGATGCTAAGGAACAGGAACTATGGGTAGAATTCAATAGGATGTTTGATCCTAAACCCAAAGATGTTCATTGGAAATTTCCCTATTATGATCCTTCAACAACTTGGGAATTTCTAAGCCATAGCAATATTCATCACCTTTTCACACAAAGTGGGATAGAACTCTTTATGTTGGCTGAGAAAGAGTATCCACTCAGTTATGAAGTGCTTAAAACAATGATCTCCAAGAGATTAAGGTGTGACAAAGATGATGAGAACTCAGAGATTGTTCAGAGTTTGCTGAGGAGCATATCTGAGCAATATGAAAGAAAAAGGAAGGACAGAAAGTAAAGGTTTTTGGAAGAGTTCTCAAATCCTCAAGGTATGTATTTTATTCATCAGAAACTTGTGTATTTTAATGGAAATAACAAGTTTAGGGGAGGATTGTTGGGAATAAAATGATCAAAGTCAAAGAGCCTGCCAAGATGTTGAAGAGCCTGCTAGTTGATTTTGTAGTGTATGAAGATGTTCTGCCAGTACCTTCTGGGTAGAAGGTACTGCTGGTTGATGAAGAGCCTGCCAAGCTTATGTCAAGTCGATTAGATATTTTGTAATAGATATTTAGTTGAATTATTAGTCTTTGTACATTGTTATACGTTATGTAGAAGTAGATTAGTCTTCTGTGGTGACAGAGGAATATTATCAGAGTTGTACATGGGTAGTTGTATTTAATTGTAGGCGCAAATAATAGTCAAAGTATAGTATAATACTCTTCCACTTGACAACATGTAATAAGATATCCTTATCTTATAAAAGGATATCTTAGTCACTTCTTCATGCATGCATCTTCACGAACCAATAACCATAACCAAAATTATCTTTCAAGTAACCTAGTTACACTTTCACAATTCCAATAAAAGATTCAAGATTACTTTGTAATCCCGGTGATATTTAGATCAT
This sequence comes from Artemisia tridentata subsp. tridentata, assembly GCA_021014915.2. Lineage (NCBI taxonomy): Eukaryota > Viridiplantae > Streptophyta > Magnoliopsida > Asterales > Asteraceae > Artemisia > Artemisia tridentata. Next base: position 351,738,618 of record CP139508.1, read on the forward strand.
CCGTATTATTTCATCAATAATATTGAATCGTTTTGTGTTAACCAAAGTTGTGTTATTTGTTCATTACATTCTCACATTTACTTAAACTCATCACCTTGTGTTCTTTTAAGTGTGTTGTAGTAGATTCCGCATGCTAAACACATTAAATACATAAATATCTCAATCAAGAACATTCAAAACAAAACGTTCCACAAGATATCCCTAGATAAACGTTAGCAAAAAGATCGGATATTGGGCGGTTGGATTGAAAACAGGCGCATCATTCATCACGATCTAAGGGAGACCTGCAAACAAGAGCAAACAACACACAAAACAAAGCACAGCAGAGGAATCCCCCCACACTTAGTGTCAGAAAATAGAAAGAAGTCAGAAACATGGGTTGTCACCCATGAAGTGCTAATGTTTTTGTTAACCGAGTCACTATCTTGACTCGACCCTGAATTCATTGGTTCTAGGGGAAGCATGTGGAAAAGAAAATCTCCATCGGACTTTCATTCGAAATGTTTGGATAAACATTGAAGTTCTTGAAAGTTCCACTCCGATGAGATACATCCGGCTCAAAAGAATGATAAATGGAGATGTCGGGGTCAAAGATGGTGTCCTCACTCTCAAACGAGTGAAGGAAAGGACAAGCTACCTTATAAGCACAGAAAGGTAGAAAAACTCGAACGACATATGTGAAGTCAATATAATGGCGATCCTCAGACGAAAATGTCACATATGTCAGAGATAGATTTCCCTTTTGAATATCGGGATTGATATTTGAGGTCTTGATCTGTTGTGATTTACTGTTTTCATAGTTTTGGACAATTATGTGCGTTTGATTGCAATTATGTGCTATGTGGTATAACTTTAATTTATGTGAGCAAGTATGCACAACTGTTTAACTCCGTTTGGAGCCAAAGCATTTGATAGTACTATCCGGGGTAGCTCCGCGTTGTTATTTATTTGTGTGTGACAATCATGGTAGGTTCAGTTGACGCGAACAAATTTCTTTGATTACGTGCTATAATTGTGTATCTCACTCACTATTGTCCTACATTATCTAATTCACAGCTTCGTGGTTTAACTTTCAAACCTACGAGCTCACCAACATTATGTTGACGTTTTTCTAGTACCATTTTCAGGTGATCATTGTTAAAGTATTTGAGGGCACGTTTATTGGAGTCAGACTATTTAGTACCTTACTACTATGTTTTCAAAACAATAAGATTTCAACATGGAGATACTTTTACTTTCAAGAGTTATACAAGAATTGTTTTGTAATAATGTAAACTATTATTGAAGTTAATGTATGTTGTGAACTATAATGTTATGCAATGTGCCTTTTTCGTTACATCTCGTGTTTCCGCCATTGACGGGGTGTGACACAATGGTATCAGAGCCTAAGGTTATAGAGAATGCCGGTTTTTCAAAAATAAAAACCTCAACTATAACCGAACTAAAGTTTTTATTAAAACCCCAAACATGGTACGAGTCGATTAGCCCGAGCATTCCATCGTTTTTCCAAAATTACGCATAGCCTGATCAACTATGCCTAATTCAGGAGCGATCATGGGATAATGGGGGTAGTTACATTGGATCGTGTTTGGTTGGAATCGGAGTCTAGATCACCTGAAAATGCATTGGTCTATGTGTGTGCATTTGCCTTACGTGTTACGTGTATCTGTGAATATCAATGTTGCAAAAATTGTGAATCGGTAGCCGGGCGGTCGACCACCCTGCAGCGAGTAATCGGCCAAGGCGGGATTAATCGGTGATTAATCAGATTGGCATTTTTTGCATGTTTTAGGTATTTCTGGAGACCAAACTAAAGATCGTAACTGATTACAAGCCTACTATGTTTCCAAACCTCAATAAAAGGCTTCAATTCTGATTATGAGGCTCATTGTGCATTATAAGTGATATAAACGATCCCCAAATTAAGTAGAAGGCCTAAATTTTCTTTTTTTTAAACCTGACCGATTTGGCCGATTCGGCCGATTTTTGGCCGATTCAGTCGATTTTTGGCCGATTCGGCCGATTTTTGGCCGATTTTTTTTCCTGACCGATTTTTTGGCCGATTTTCACTATTCTACAAGGTACTGGGCCGATTAACGATTAATCGGCCGATTCAGCCGATTTTTGCAACATTGTATCTGTGATTATGCTGCTTTGCTTTCTGTGTGTTGAAGCTTTTAGCTTCTAGGACAATATATGAGCTTGCAATTGCGTACTTAAGTGCTTTGATTTGATTTGATATTGTTGGGAATTAAAGCTTCCAAGGTGTTAATGCTGCTCATGTGATTAAGACTGCTCAGGTATTACAAGGAAAATGCTCTAAGTCATTACTGCTGCTTGTTATAAAGATTAATGCTGCTTATGAAAGTTAAGACTGCTAAAGTACATTAAGACTGCTGACAGACTTTAAGGAAAATACTCTAAGTAGTTAATGCTGCTAGAAGGAAACTTAGTACTGCTAGTACTAAGTTAATGCTGCCAGAACAAAGAGTTAATGCTGCTAGAGACTTAATGCTGCCAGAGTAAAGTATTAGTACTACTGAGTGTTTGTTAGTACTGCTGGAGTATTAGAGTCGGTTTATGTTTATAGAATATTTTGTAACGAAAGTATAGTAATAGATAAGTATAGAAAAGATATTTATCTTGTATAGAAAGTTATTGTAAGCCGACTAGGACTCCTTAGTCTATAAAAGGAGGTCCTAGGGCATAGGGATAGAGAGATCAGAATACGATTTTTATAGAACTTCAAGGTTGTAAACCCTAATACTTTTGAGTATTCGTATTATATCAATAATATTGAAGTGTTTAGTTTGATATTCTTGTGTTATTATTTACTGTTTTATACAATTCAAAGTTCTTCTTAAGATCAAATACAAGATTCCGCATTGTGTTTGATAAACTTCAAGGCATTTTCTATACTTAGTTGTTTTAGATTTATCTAAGATAACTAAACCTTACAAGCTAAGGGATTCGATCAAGTGCATAACTGGGATCAACAAGTGGTATCAGAGCTTGTGATCTAGAAGCTGTGATGAAGAAGAACCTGTTTAGACTCAAGGCTGTTCTGATCTTACTGAAGACATGGATTCAGAATCTACACACATGATTACTGCATCAAAGGTACCAATGCTCAAGTCTGGAGAGTATGAGCTATGTAGAATGAGAATTGAGCAGTCTATTCAGATGGTTGATTATTCTATGTGGGAAGTAATAGATACTGGCAATACTTTACCTAAAACAGAAATTTCTGATGCTGGTGTTATCACTATCTTGCCTATTAAAACTGCTGAAGATAAGGCATAAAGAAGACTGGAAATTAAGGCAAGAAGCACTCTCATGATGGGCATTCCTAATGACCATCAATTGAATTTCAATCACATTAAGGATGCTAAATTGTTGTTAGAAGCAATTGAGAAAAGGTTTGGAGGGAATGCTGCTACCAAGAAGATGAGGAAGAACCTTTTAAAGCAACAATATGAGAATTTTGCTGCTCCTAGTTCTAAGAATCTTGATCAGACCTTTGACAAACTTCAGAAACTTATTAGTCAACTAGCACTTGTGGAAGCAACAATTCCTCAAGAAGATATAAATCAAAAGTTTCTAAGAAGCTTGTCACTAGAATGGAACACACATACTGTGGTGTGGAGAAACAAGGTTGATCTTGATACAATGAGTTTAGATGATCTGTATAACAATCTAAAAGTGTATGAACCTGAAGTCAAAGGTTCATCTAGCTCATCCTCAATCTCACAGAACTTAGCTTTTGTGTCCTCCTCCAATAACAGTTCTGGCAATACTAATGAAGCAGTTAGTACTGCTCATGGAGTTAGTACTGCTGGCACATAAGTTAATGTTGTTGGGTCTACAACCCTTGATAACTTGAGTGATGCTGTTATCTATGCTTTCTTGGCTGGTCAATCTAGCAATTCTCAGATTGTGCATGAGGATTTAGAACAGATTTATCCAGATGATCTTGAAGAGATTGACTTGAAGTGGCAGATGGCAATGTTGACAATGAGGACAAGAAGATTTTTGAAGAAGACTGGAAGAAATCTCAAGGTCAATGGGCAGGATAACACGGGTTTTGATAAATCCAAGATTGAATGCTACAATTGTCACAGGAAGGGACACTTTGCAAGGGAATGCAGGGTGTGGAAACGGTAGGGGGGGGTGAATACGTCTCCATTTAAAAACATTTGTATCAAAAATTAGTATAGATCAAGTTTCGCCATTATTAGTCCGATTTATATTTCTTTCTTAAAAAACTTCCTTATGACAAATTGCCGATCAAGCTTGACATAATATCTAAAGTGTTGGATATAGTCTATGACTATAAGAACATATAGAAAGCATAGAGTAAGACAAGTACATACCACAATTATAAACAACAAGCACAAAGACAATCAACAATATAAAGCAAGAATAAAAGTAAAGAGATAAGTAGAAAGAATATGAAAACCGACATGAGGATTTATAGTGGCTCGGTCACGAAGCTCCTCTTCGCCCTACTCCACTCCCCGAGTACCCAACTCAAAAGTTAATTCACTAGATCAACAAACTCCATTCTCGGCGGAGAAACCTTACACAACGTAGCTTACACTTTACCTGGTACAAAGTTAAATACCGGGTCCTTAGCACGGCGGACCAAACCAACACAACGTCATCTACACTTTATCCGGTACAAGGGTAGATACCGAGTCCTTAGCACGGTGGACCAAACCAACACAACGTCACCTACACTTTATCCGGTACAAGGCTAGATACCGAGTCCTTAGCACGGCGGACCAAACCAACACAACACATCATGAGAGACCAACACCCTACTACACCAATATACACAACACATCTATGACACCCGTTATGTTTTGTGGCCCAACATAACAAACCTTGTGTTTTATGGTACAAACACATAAACCAACTAATCTAGCTGGAGATACAAGAAGATGATACTAGAGAAGATCCAAGACAATGTGTCTAATGGATATGAATGCCTAATCTAAATAAACTTCCATTAGTAGAAAGTATTCAATAAAGATCACAAGTTTCCTAAGCTTTTTGTGATAGATCTTCATGTATGTATGATGGTGGTGGATGAGGATCACTTCAGTAGATAAGGATGCAAGATCTTCAACCTTGCTTTGGAGGATCACTTTGGGAGTATGCTTACAACAATAATGAAAGTTAGAAGCATTATGATCATATGAGAAGAAGGTGTTCTACATGTTTTCCTATTGATCTAAGTGTGTTAGAAATGGTGGAGAGAAAGTATGTGAAAGGTGTGATCAAATGGGTGTGCAATGGTTGGTATTTATAGGCAAAAGTACCAAACATGTTTCTGTCCCCAAGGATCCCTTCTGAGAAGGATCCGGCCCTTGTAAACCAAGGGATCCGCGGGATCCGGCCATCTGGGTAACAAATCCGGGTTTTGGGTTATAAACACCGGGTCTTGGGTTATAGGTTATGGTCCATGGGTCTTGTGATGTCATGCATGATGTCAAAGACATCTTGGGTCATGGGTTATGGACTTTGGGTTATGGCTCATGGTTTTTACCCATTGTGATGTCATGCATGATGTCAAATACATTAATGCACATGGGTCATGGGTTATGGGTTATGGGTTATGGGTCATGGGTTTTGGGTTATGGATAGTCCAACTCTGTTAGCTAGTTTATTTTATTTAACTAGTTGGTTCTGAAGAATATATTTTATGAAAATGTAAGTAATAAATATTACTTATAAGTGTTTCATAAAAATGGTTTTGGTTTTATGTAAACTATTTAACTAAACATGTTTGATGGTTAATTTGGGTTTTGATCATAACGTAACATAACAAACATGTACGAACCTGTGTTGTAGCATACAAGGACTTGAGTCGTCGAGAGATGTTGAATGTATGTTGAGACAAAATATGATTACGAGTAACTTGTACATTTTATGTTATGTATTACAAGTTACATGGTTTGTCATCAATCAAAACAAATGAGACTGTATAGATTAAATATCGTAATATTTGCAATAACACAGGGCACCAAAGAGCCAAGACTACAAGAATGGAGAGACCTCAAGGAAAGCTGTGTTTGAGGAACCTAAGAATTCTACAACTTTGGTGTCTTGTGATGGTTTGGATGGATATGACTAGAGTGATCAAGCTGCTGAAGGACCAAACTTTGCACTTATGGCTTACTCTTCTTCATCAAGTTCTGATTCTGAGGTATCTAATGATTCTGGTTGTTCTTATAAATCTTGTTTTGATACTATTGAGGAACTTAAGGCTAGGAATGAAAAACTAATAGAAGGTGTAAAGAAGTTAGAGTTAGATAATCTAGGCTATAAAGTAGGCTTAAAATCTGTTGAACAAAGACTCGAATTCTTTAAACAGAATGAGACAGAGTATGTTGAGAAGGTTAATGTTCTAGAAAGTAAGCTTTATGTTAGAGAAAATGTCATTATTGAACTTACTAAAAGGTTAGAAAAGGCTCAAAAAGAAAAAGATGCAGCTTATCAGGAAAAAGAAAAACATCAAGTTAAAGTAAATAAGCTTGAATTTGCATCTGAAAGTGTAAATAAGACAATTGAGTGTCAACTTATGAGGAGAGGTAGTGGTATAGGTTATAATGAAGTTCCTCCTTCAATAACAGGAAAATATGTACCTCCTATACCTGAATTGTCTTGTTTAGTTGAGTCTGACGATATGTCTTTAGGTGAGAATAGTAAGTCTAATGAGGAGCAACCTAAGGTTGAAAAGAAATATTTTGATGCACCTATCATTGAATATTGGGTATCTAATGATGATGAGGAACATGTGAAGTCTACACCTAAGTTAGAAGGTAAAACAATTAAACCTAGTGTTAAACAAGTTGAGTTTGTCAAACCTAGTTTTGGTAAAAAGTTGTCTAGGAAAACTGTTGATTTCTTTGAACAACCTAGGATGTATACTAACAGGCCTAGAGGTAACCAAAGAAATTGGAATAACATGATGTCACAAAGGTTAGGGAGTGACTTTGAGATGTTTAACAAGGCTTGTTATCACTGTGGTAGTCTTAAGCATTTACAGGAAAATTGTTTTTACTATCAAATGCCTGTTTGAAACTATGCTAGGAGGGTGAATCATCAAATATTTTCTAAAAGTACTCACCCACATACTAAAAGAAACATGGTTCCAACAACAGTACAAATGAGATCTGGTTTAGTATCAGTTAATACTGCCAAACAAAATATTTCTAAACCAGCGGTAGTAACTAATACTGCTAGACCAGTTAGTACTGCTAACTCAAAAAGAAAAGTGAATGGTGCAAATTCAAGGTTACACTTTTCAAATAGAGCACATTCTTCTGTAAAAAGACCCATTCAAAAGAATACAACATTTAGTACTGCTAAGGCAAAATCCGTAGTTACTACTTCTAAGCCAAAAGCACTAACTGATACTGTTTTGAGAAATCATTTTTATGCTGTTAAGGCCTCAGCTTGCTGGGTCTGGAAACCAAACATTAAAGTTTTAGATCATGTTTCCAGAAGCAGCAGTGCATTAATAGTTTTAAAGAAATACAATTACACTGATACATAAGGCATATCCACGTCAGTAATGGCTTGGGTCCCCAAGAGAAACTGATTTTCTTACTTTATGTGCAAGGAAATCCATAGGTGGAATTTGAGGATGAAGGAGTTTTTGACAGTGGATGCTCTAGGCACATGACAGGAGACATGTCCTATCTTGAAAATTTTGAAGAAATTGATTGAGGATATGTTGCTTTTGGGAGTAATCCCAATGGAGGGAAAATCACAGGCAAAGGTACAATAAGAACTAGTAAATTAGATTTTGAGAATGTGTACTTTGTCAAAGAGCTTAAGTTTAATCTTTTTAGTTTCTCACAAATGTGTGACAAAAAGAACAGTGATCTTTTTACTGACACTAAATGTTTTGTCTTGTCGTCTGACTTTAAGTTGACTGATGAAAGTCATGTTTTGCTTAAGGTTCCTAGAAAAGACAACATATACAGTGTTAATATAAAGAACATGGTTCCCAAAAGAGGTTTGGCTTGTCTCTTTGCAAATGCCACATCTGATAAATCTAAGCTTTGGCATAGAAGGCTCGGACATTTAAATTTTAAAACAATAAATACATTGGTTAAGGGAAACCTTGTAAGAGGGTTACCTTCAAAAGTTTTTGAAAATACAGAAATCTTTGTTGCTTGTCAGAACTGAAAACAACACTGAGCTTCTTGTAAGACCAAAGTATTGAACTCAATAAGTCAGCCTTTTGCACATGGATTTATTTGGACCAACATTTGTGAAAAGTTTGATGAAAAAGATGTATTGTCTAGTTGTCACAGATGATTATAGTAGGTTTACTTGGGTTTTCTTTTTAACATCTAAGGATGAAACCAATGGCATTCTTAAGGCTTTCATAACCAGGATAGAAAACCTAGTTAATCATAAGGTTAAAGTGATAAGATGTGACAATGGAATTGAGTTCAAGAATAGGGATATGAACCAGTTTTGTGTGTTGAAAGGTATTCAAAGACAGTATAGTGTAGCTAGAACTTCTCAACAAAATGGTGTTGCTGAGAGGAGGAATACGACACTAATTGAGGCTGCTACAATTAGCTGATTCTAAATTTTCTACTACTTTTTGGGCTGAAGCAGTCAATACTGCTTGCTATGTGCAGAATAGAAGTAAAGTAGTTAAGCCTCACAACAAGACCCCTTATGAACTTTTACATGGTAGAAAACCATTTTTATATTTCTTAAGACCATTTGGGTGTCCTGTTACTATCTTGAATACCATAGATCACTTAGGCAAGTTTGATGGCAAGGCTGATGAAGGTTTCTTTTGTTGGATACTCAATGAATAACAAAGCTTTTAGAGTGTTTAATAGTGGACCAAACTGGCTGTTTGATATTGATTCACTAACCAAGACAATGAATTATGAGCCAGTTGTTACAGGTACACAATCTAATGAGTATGCAGGTACAAAAGCTAATACTGATGCAGGTACACAAGATAGGAAGGAGACTGAACCTGCAAAGAAGTACATTTTGCTACCCATATGGACTGCAGATCCACCTTTCTCAACCCAAGAGTTCACAAGAAGATGATCTTGCTGAAGATCCAAAAGATGATAAAGAAGATGTTGTAAAATCTCCTGATGATGATAAAGTGGTTAATGAAGAAAAGCAGACTGATAAAAAAGTAAAGGGTGATGCATCAGATAATATTGCCAATGAAGAGAATAACACTAGCAGTACTAACTCTGTTAATACTGCTAAGCCAAGTGTTAATGTTGATGACAAGGAAGGCTTTACTTTTGATGATCTCAACCCAAGAGTTCACAAGAAGATGATCTTGCTGAAGATCCAAAAGATGATAAAGAAGATGTTGTAAAATCTTCTGATGATGATAAAGTGGTTAATGAAGAAAAGCAGACTGATAAAAAAGTAAAGGGTGATGCATCAGATAATATTGCCAATGAAGAGAATAACACTAGCAGTACTAACTCTGTTAATACTGCTAAGCCAAGTGTTAATGTTGATGACAAGGAAGGCTTTACTTTTGATAAGGATGAATATCCACATGATCCTAACATGCCTCCATTGGAAGAAATATATCCTGATAGTGATGATGATGTACTTGGTGCAGAGGCTGACTTAACCAATATGGAAGATGTAGTTCCTGTCAGTCCTATTCTAACTACAAGAATTCACAAGGATCATCCTAAAGAACAAATCATTGGAGAGCCACAATCTGCTGTTCAAACAAGAAGAATGATAAAGGATTTAAAGGAACAAGGTTTCTTTGCTAGATCCCTTCATCAAAGAAAAAGTCACGAAGACCTTCAAAACGGTTTGTTTGCGTGTTTTCTATCACAAATAGAACCCAAGAATGCACATAAAGCATTATAGGATCCAAGCTGGGTGGAGGCTATGCAAGAAGAGCTTCTACAATTCAAGCTTCAAGAAGTTTGGACTCTGGTAGATTTACCTAATGGGAAGAGGGCAATTGGTACTAAGTGGGTTTTCAGATGCAAAAAGGATGAAAGAGGTATTGTGATTAGAAACAAGACAAGGTTAGTAGCTTAGGGATACACTCAAGAAGAAGGTATTGATTATGATGAAGTATTTGCTCCAGCTGCAAGAAATGAAGCTATAAGGTTATTATTGGCTTATGCTTCGTACAAAGACTTTATAATGTATCAAATGGATGTGAAGAGTGCTTTTCTATATGGGGCAATTGATGAAGAAGTTTATGTCTCTCAACCACCTGGTTTTGAAGATCATAATTTTCCTGACAAGGTTTACAAGGTGGTGAAAGCACTTTATGGTTTACATCAAGCTCCTAGAGCTTGGTATGACACATTGTCAAAATATCTGTTGAACAATGCTTTTTGTAGAGGGAAGATTGACAAGACTTTGTTTATCAGAAGGCACAAAGATGATATCTTGCTAGTTCAAGTTTATGTTGATGATATTATCTTTGGATCAACAAACAAGGTGTTATGTGCTGAATTTGAGAAGCTTATGCATGAAAGATTTCAGATGAGTTCTATGGGAGAACTCACATTCTTCTTAGGATTACAAGTCAAGCAGAAGGAGGATGGCATATTTATCAGTCAAGATAAGTATGTAGCTGAAATTTTGAAGAAGTTTGGGTTTAGTGATGTGAAGCCTACAAAGACAACAATGGAAACTTCCAAGCCCCTGCTCAAAGATGAAGATGGTAAAGAAGTTGATGTCAATTTATACAGATCAATGATTGGCTCATTGATGTATCTTACAGCTTCAAGACCTGACATTATGTTTGCAGTATGTGCTTGTGCCAGATATCAAGTTACACCAAAAGTTTCACATCTTAATGCTGTGAAGAGAATTTTTAGATACTTGAAAGGTTAACCTAAATTGGGCCTTTGGTATCCAAAATATTCCTCTTTTGATCTAGTTGCAAACACTGATAGTAATTATGCTGGAGCTAGCTTGGATAGAAAATCAACAGCAGGAGGTTGTCAGTTTCTAGGATGCAGATTGATTTCATGGCAGTACAAGAAACAAACTGTGGTTGCAAATTCCACAACATAAGCTGAGTATGTGGCTGCTTCTAGTTGATGTGGACAAGTGTTCTGGATTCAGAATCAATTGCTGGATTATGGGTACAATTTTATGCATACAAAAATATATATTGATAATAGCAGTACTATGTGCATTATAAGAAATCCTGTTTATCACTAAAAAACAAAACATATTGAGATAAGACATCATTTTATAAGAGATTGTTATGAAAAGAAGTTAATTCAAATTGTTAAAATTCATACTGATAATAATGTTGCAGATTTGCTCACAAAAGCTTTTGATGTGGGTAGATTTCAATTTTTGGTTGTCAGTATTAGAATGATAAATCTTTGAAAATTCTTATCTCATTGTGTTTTTGTAAAGTTTTGTTAGGATTAGTATTGTTATTAGGTCAATAAATTGTTTCTGCTGCTAAGTATACTTAGTGTTGCTAGTTTACTTAAAACTGTTGTGTTAATGCTGCCAGTTATACTTAGTACTGCTAAGTATAATTGATGATGTGATTATTATAAATTGTGTTATGTTTGTGGTTTTGTGTTTTTGGGACTAATCTTTTGCAGGATAAACTGAGAAAAGTGCTAGAGTGTTGATTAATAAGTTGTTAGGAGTGGAAATTGAGTTCATACTGCTAGGCATAAGTTAGTGCTGCTAAGCTTAAGTTAGTGCTGCTATGTTTTTGCTGCTATGTTTGAGAGTACTGGGTACTGTTTTATAAATATGAACGATTAAGGGTTTATATCATTCAATCATTCACACAAGTGTTTTTATCCGATCAAAACTCTCTCAAACATAAACTCTAACTCGTTTTTATCAATTAATTGCAAAATTCAGCAAAACCCTACAAAATTTTCAAAATTCACAATGTCGACTCTGTCTTTTGCAGACCAACATTATATGATCGCATTTTTGCAAAAACCCAGAGAAAGTGAAGGGTTTACTGAAATCATTGATTTTCTTAATGCTACTCGAATTAAGTATGCATTAACAGTAAATCCTACCATATATGTTTCCAACATCAAACAGTTTTGGGCTACTACTAAGGTCAATACTATTGATGAGGAAGTACAAATTCATGCCCTTGTGGATGGGCTGAAGATTATCATTACTGAGGCTTCTGTTAGGGATGTTCTTCATCAAACAGATGCTGAAGGTAATGAAAATCTTCCAAACTCTACAATTTTTGAAAACCTTGCGCTGATGGGGTATGAAAGGCAAAGTAATTCTTTAAAATTTTAAAAAGGTTCCGTTTCTCCACAGTGGAAATTCTTAATACACACTATCTTACAGTGTCTTAGTCCAAAGACTACTGGTTGAAATGAGTTCAGTAGTAATATGGCTTCTGCCATTATCTGCTTTGCTAAAAATCAAAGATTTAATTTTTCAAAATTAATTTTTGATAGTGTGGTTAAAGGCTTAGATAGTTCTTCAAACAAATACTACTTATATCCAATGTTTTTGCAACTTCTTATGGACAAACAATTTACAAATAAAAATATTCATAACAAGGTTTATCCTGCTCTCTCTCATACTAAAAAGATTTTTGCTAACAGGAAGAGAGAGGGAAAGGTTTTTCAGGCATAGTTACACCATTGTTTCAAACAATGTTAGAACTAGGTCAAATTCAGGGTGAAGGTTCAGCAATCCCAGCTGATACCCATCACACACCCACAATTTTACCATCCGCATTAACAATTCAAAAGACCTATACCCGTAGGTTCACCAAAAAGGGCACTTAGCTACCTCAGGCTAGTGTTAGTATGGATGCAGATGAGGCTGTGCATAAGGAGAAGGGTCACAATTTAAAAAGGGCTGCCACTACTGCTGCTAGCTTAGATGCAGAGCAGGACAGTGGTAACATAAGTAAGACCCAATCTAAGGCAACTTCTAATGAATCAAGTTCCCATGAAACTGATTCAGGTAAAGGTCCCAGCCAACCGGAAAACATGGGGTGTAGATGCTCAGGATAGGTCTGAGGCTATGCCTAACACACTCAATGATGCACCACTCGGGAGAGGTAACACACTCCGAAGTGCTGAGGGTAGTCTTGAACTAATTAATGAATTGATGGTTACTTGTACCAACTTGTCACAACAGGTTCTTGACCTTCAACACACAGCTGCTTCTCAAGGTGATGAAATTATAATGTTGAAGAGAAGAGTTAGGTTTCTAGAAGGGGTACTGTTAGGAATATAAATATTCATCTGAAGACTCGGTCACCCTGAGTACTCATTAGCACTTAATAGCTCGTAGGAATATTAGTATTATTAGTAATAGTTTAGTTAATATAGAACTTGTGGAGTGGGTCGGGTCTTTACCCTCTGTCAGCTCACTCCACAACCCACTCGGGGCACCAATATTATGTACTATATAAAGCCCTTCCCACACAAGGGAAGGGTTGGACCTTTCATTCAAGCTAATACATTCTACTTCACTTTCTCTCTCTAAGGTTCCAAACTCTCCACTTCTCTCTCTAAAACTCTCCTTCTATTCGATCCATCTCTAGCCACATACTTGTGTTATTAGTTAGTGAACATCTTACAGTTGTTATCAAGAGCCATGGTTAGGTTCATATGAGTTCATGTTCACGGATTTCATAGATTGTGTTTAGGGTTCTTGGTTCGAATAGTTTTCTTGGGATTTCTTGGTTCGTATAGTTTTCTTGGGAAAGTCACTTGTACGATTCTATTTGTGGTTAAATCTGTGAAAATCTTGTACTTTCTTGTTCAAGATCGTTACATAAGCGTTGTTTAGTAGCTGGGTTGGTTGTTTCTGTCGATTTGTGGAGTATTTGGTCAAATCGTTTGGTGTTTGCAAAAGTGTTCTTGGCTGCGATTTGAGTTGCGCCCAGAAGTTCTTCGCTGCGATTTGATCAGTTGGGAAATTGGTAGTTGCGATTTGGTATATCTTGGAGTCTGCGATTTGACTTATTACTCAAAAGGGAAAAAGAAGTCAAATCGCTAGAAAGCGACTGTTTTGGCATATTGTGGGTTGCGACTTGACGAGATAGTGACAGTTTGTCCGGTAGTGAGTTGCGATTTGACGAGATAGTGACAGTTTGTCCGGTTGTGAGTTGCGATTTGACTCTAGCGATTTGAGTTGTTCCGGTTGCGATTTGACAGTTGCGACTTGGGTTTTCTGGTTGCTATTTGCTTATTGTGATTTGAGCTCACTCTGTTGAGATTAAAGGTTGTGACTTGTGACTTGAGTCATTGCGATTTGACTTACGATTGACAAATAGTGATTTGATTATTTGTGATTTGACAAGTTGCGATTTGATTATTGTGATTTGACTGATTGCGATTTGACCAGTTGCGATTTGACGTTGCGAGTTGACACTTGCGATTTGACTTATTGTGATTTGGTTGATTGCGATTTGACTTGTTGCGATTTGACAATTTGTAACTTGACTTGTTGCGATTTGATCAAATTAAGATTTGACTTTTGTAACTCGAATTTTGAAAATCAATTTTGCAATTCACTCTTGGATTACGGTTTCTCTTGTTGAGTTTAGAAAATCCCGCGAAAGAATCGATTTCTCGGTTTAAATCACAAGAGTTGTAAAATCCCGTCTTAATCATGACAAGCACTGCATCTGATGACATACAAGCTGCTGGGTCTGATACTCGTCCTCCTATGCTAGATAGAACTGACTACGAGTCATGGGCCCAAATAATTCGTCTCTACTGCTTGGGTAAAGAAAATGGGTTCAATATTCTCAAATCAATTGATGAATGACCATTCCAGATGGGCACCACTCGTGATGTTGTTACCACTGGTGAGGATGGAACTGTAACTTTGGGAATCGACAGGCCTCGAACATACAATGATCTGACTGAGGAGGAAAATAAGAGGTATGATGCTGATATTAGAGCCTCGAACATTGTTATTCAAGGTCTGCCGAAAGATGTTTACAAGCTAATCAACTTTAATACTGAAGCAAAAGCAGTGTGGGACAATGTAAAGATGCTATTGGCTGGGTCAGAACTCACAAAGGAAGATCGTGAGTCACAATTGTATGATGAGTTTGAACATTTCAAAATGAACCCAGGTGAGAATGTCACAGACTACTATGTAAGATTCCACAAGTTGGTGAACGACATGAGAATGATCAAGATGACAATGCCAAACATCCAACTTAACTCCAAGTTCGTGAACAATATGACCCCTGAATGGGACAGATTTGTAACTGCAGTTAAACTCAACAAGGGATTGAGGGATACAAACTATCAACAGTTGTATGCTTATCTGCAACAACATGAGAAACATGCTACATATGATCGTCAGTTGAGAGAAAAGCTCAATCCAGCTGCACTAAATGACTCACTAGCCTTTGTTGCAAATGTTCAGCAATACAATCAACCACAACTTGATCAATCTTATCTGAATCCCATCCTACCAAAGAATCAGTCATTGTTTGCTCAATCATCCATGCACCCACAAACTACTATGAACTCACAACTAGACTCTGGATATTCTCGCACTGATCAGATGATTGATGAGCTCTCCAATCAAGTGTCCTTGCTCGTTCAGCAATTCAGAGCTACACTCCCTCAAACTAACAATCAACTCAGAACCTCATCTAACCCACGCACTCAGGCAACAGTGGAGGATGGTAGAATCGTGGTTCAGAACATTCAAGGGAGACAAAACTTGAATCAAAGGAACTTGGGTAGAGGTAATGTGCAGATGAGAGCAGGGAATGCAAATCAATGGCAGGGGAAGCAGCCAAAATGTTACAACTGTGGGGGAATCAGCCACATTGCCAGAAACTGCAATCAACCAAAACGTCCTCAGAACTCAGACTATTTCAAGGACAAGATGTTATTGATGCAGGCTCAAGAAAATGGGGCTGTATTGGACGATGAAGAATTGTTATTTCTTGCTGGCGATGGGGGAAATACTTTTGATGCCGATGTGGATGAGCAGCCTGTTCAGGACCTTGCGCTTAATGATCCCAACATCTTCAAGGCTGATGATTGTGATGCATTTGACTCTAATGTGGATGATGAACCGACTACTCAGACCATCTTCATGGCCAATCTATCTTCCATGATCTCATCACCTCATCAAGCCAGTCCCTCCAATGCATCTGTGATTTCTGAGGTACTAAAACTTTATGACACATATAACGTGGTTGATGAACAGAAGATTCCCAACGAAGTACAACAGACAGATGTGGTTGATTCAGATAATGTTGACATGGGAAATAGTAATATTATTCCATATGAACAATATGTGAATCACAACAACGTGTCTGATGTACAAGGTGGTGCATCTTCTGCTGAAATGATTGCATGTGATGATAATAATACATGTGCCATAGATAATGATTGCTTTGTAGATGATGCTGGTGAGTGGCATGAAAACACTGTGTTTGTCTCTGATGATGCCCTGACCACTAAACTTAACATATATAAAGAACAAGTGGCCTTGTATGAACAACATGCTAAGTTTGAACTAACAGAGCGTGAGCAGAAAATGAATAGTCAAATGCGTACACTTATAACAGAGCGTAATGTTAGGGAAGAAACATTAAAACTAGAGTTGAATTCTTTGAAAAGTCAGCTGGATCAGACTGTTAAGCAAAAACAGGAAGCTCAAAAAATTTTAAATACACTAAAGCAAGAATTCAAAGATAAAGAAACACAACTCTTAAATGATTTCTCCAGACTTAAAACCCTAAAGAATAAGCTTTAAGATAAGTTGTACACACAGGACCAAACCAGACAGACTGCTCAAATGATTTACAAGCACAGAAAGCTGAGTGATAAGCATAGTGAGAAAACCATAGGTGAACCAAAGTCTGCGTACCTTAGGAAGGCAAAAATGGCCCAACCCGCATTGTATGATGCTAATGTGATGATTATGCCTGATCATGCCCCACCTAATCACTCATCGTCAGACGAGAATGATGAAATAGATGTGTGGAAAAGAGAAAGAGTGAATGAGAAAATGAAGGATCCCATCCGCATAGCCAATCGAATAATAGTCAAACCCCATGATTATAATAAGGAGAATCGATTGACCGTGTTTGCACCTCAAAAGAAGTTAACGCCTGAACAAATATTTTGGAAGTATGATACTGAAAAGAGAAAAGCTGATGAGCTTGAAGCCAAAACCTCATCCCTTAGGAAAATTGCTGCTGCGACGGTGTATCCTCCCAATACACCTAGACATTTGGTTCCTTTGACTCTTCCCACTGAATGTAAAACCTTAATTAGCATATATGTACTTTGTCAACTATTTGCTGATTTTGATAAAACATGTAAGAAGAGAATTACACCAACAGGAATAACTGAGGGAGAAAGGTGTTTTGAACAAACAAAAAGGTGTTACTTGATTGAGGTCATGCCATTCTTTAAACTACTCAAAGAACATTTTGAAGGGATGCAAAATACCCTTAAAACGGAAGTAAATGAAATGAAAGCAGTGTTTAAAGATATGGAAAATGAGGTAACTCAAACTGTGATAGAACTTAAGACTCGTGAGATTGAAAGAAAGAACATTCTCATCTCCAATGAGAATTTGATTGCTAGATGTATTGCACAAGATGTATTTTATACTGCTACTGATTCTGCATTATCTGCTTGTCAATTTCATGAGTATTCTATAGCTTTGAATGTTACCCAGAATCGTGTTGTTGAGCTTGAGGGGGAGAATTTCAAATTACAAGAAAAAATTCAAAATGATGACCATGATAACATGGTCAAACGTTTTTCAAAACTAGAGGTTGACTATCTTAATTTACAATTAAAATATCAACACTTAGAAGAAAAATGCAAACTATCGAAGTTCAAGACATCTTCGGATGCTCCTGAATTTGATACGTATTTTGAATTAAACAAACGGGATGAGAAAATTCAAGCTCACACGAACACGATTCGACAATTGAGGGCTCAAATTTCCCAATTAAAATCAAACAAGTGTGATCTGCATGACACCAATAAACCTTCGTCTTCAGATTATCAGAATTTTCACTATCAAGACACCATCAATAAGGTACACTATGAAAATGAGTGTTTTCGAGCTGAAAATTCTAAGATTAAACAACATTACAAAGAGTTATATGACTCGATTAAAGTCACACGAAACAGTCATAACGAAAAGATAACTTCTTTGTTAAATGAAATTTAGAATCTTAAGACGAAGGTGAAAGGAAAAATGCCAAGTATCACTTGTGATTGTGGTGCACCAAAGGTTCCTGCTATTAAAAAGTATGATGTTGATGTTGGGCTTATTCCATTTCCCCTTAGAAACAATAGACCTGCCCATCAAATATATCTCTATCACCTTAGGGACGGCCTTGACATACTTCGTGAGGTTGTCGAAGAGGACAGAATAGAAAAGCCACTTGATAAGGCAGTTGTGTATGCCTGCGTCCTCACAAAAAGGATTCAGGAATTGTTAGAATATGCCATTGGCACGGGCCCTAAGTCTTACAACCAAAGAGATAGATTAGTTGCATCATCATCCATAATTAAGAACAAGCATGTAACCTTTGAACTATCATCAAGAACATCAGAACCCAGCACATCAAAATCAGGAAAGCTTGTGACAGTGAAACAAACTAATGTTCCCATCGTTACTTCTACAGGAGTGAAAAGTGACACCCAAGCTAGCAGGTCAGAGCCTAGAGGCAATGCAAGGAAAGATAGGACTGCGCTGGCTAAGAGTGATCACAAGAAGAGTGTAGAAGCCCAACCTAGGAACAATAAGTTTGCAATGAGTAGATTGAATCGTGTTGATTCTAGTATCAAAAGTACTGTAATTAATTCGAATTCTAATGCTGTCTGTAAAACATGTGACAAATGTTTAATTTCTGCTAATCATGATGATTGTGTTGTGTCATTTCTGATGCCTCCCGTACCACCCCATGTTAAGAATGTTAGGAAAACTGAAACAAATAAGAAAGTCTGGATTGCTACAGGAAAAAATTTTGCTAATGTTGGGTACCAATGGAGACCCACTGGAAGGAAATTCAATCTAGGAAATCAGTGTCCCTTACCTGGAAAGAACAATCACAAAATTGTGAAATCTAAGGAATGGAGACCAACTGGTCGAATTTTGCCTCTAGTAACACAATGCCTTCCAACTAGGTCATCTGCTGCCTCTAGGGTAGTCTCCACTATAATGACAACAGCATCTGTAAACCCTGTAGCACCTGAATTTGTGTGTGCTAACCAAACGGACCCCAACTGCACGTAGGGATCCACATATTTCAGTTATCCATCGTTGTCTGTTTTCAAATGCAGGTCGTACAAATCGTCCTTTGGTATTTGGATTCAGGCTGCTCAAAACATATGACTGGGGATCGCTCACGGCTCAAGAATTTCGTGAAAAAGTTTATCGGGACTGTTAGATTCGGGAACGACCACTTTGGAGATATTATGGGTTATGGAGATTATGTGTTTGGCGACAGTGTAATCTCTCGGGTATACTATGTGGAAGGGCTAGGGCATAATTTGTTTTCGGTTGGTCAATTCTGTGATTCAGATCTTGAAGTGGCATTCAGAAAACACACT
Source organism: Artemisia tridentata subsp. tridentata (assembly GCA_021014915.2). Classification (NCBI taxonomy): domain Eukaryota; kingdom Viridiplantae; phylum Streptophyta; class Magnoliopsida; order Asterales; family Asteraceae; genus Artemisia; species Artemisia tridentata. The sequence goes on from CP139508.1 coordinate 351,758,201, forward strand.
TGTTTCGTCAGAGAGTTGGATGGTATAGATCTTCTCAAAGGAAGTCGTGGCACCAATTTATATACCATATCCATTGAAGAAATGATGCAGTCCTCTCCTATTTGCTTGCTTTCTAAGGCTTCAAAGACTAAGTCTTGGCTATGGCACCGTCGTTTAAACCACTTAAACTTCGGCACCATAAATGACTTGTCTCGCAAAGACCTAGTTCGAGGCATGCCCAGATTAAAATTTGAGAAAGATCACCTTTGCTCTGCATGTCAATTGGGCAAAAGCAAGAAACACACCCACAAACCCAAAACCTTCAATTCCATCATGGAAGTTCTTTACACACTGCACATGGATCTGTGTGGACCAATGAGGGTGCAGAGTATCCATGGAAAGAATTATGTTCTTGTAGTGGTCGATGACTACTCTAGATTCACATGGGTAAAGTTTTTGAGAACCAAGGATGAAACTCCAGAGGTTATCATCAAACTAATCAAGCAGCTACAAGTAAGGTTGAACAAAACTGTCAGAATCATCCGGACTGACAATGGAACTGAGTTTGTTAATCAACAACTCAGTCAATTTTATGAAGGTATTGTCATAACCCATCAGAAAAGTGTCCCACACACTCCACAACAGAATGGCGTTGTTGAAAGACAAAATCGTACCCTTGTGGAAGCTGCAAGGACTATGCTAATTTACTCTAAAGCTCTGATGTTTCTTTGGGCAGAAGCAATTGCCACTGCATGTTACACCCAAAATCGTTCCTTGATACACACTCTTCACAATAAGACACCTTATGAGCTGATTCATAACAAGAAGCCAAATCTCTCCTTTCTTCGAGTGTTCGGTGCACTGTGTTATCCTACAAATGACAGTCAAGATCTGGGAAAGTTGAAGGCTAAAGCAGACATAGGTTTCTTTGTTGGGTATGCACCAGATCGCAAGGGATATAGAATCTACAACAAAAGAACCCGAAAAATCATGGAAACAATTCACGTCACATTCGATGAGCTGTCTGAGCATACGGCTCCTGGACAAACCAGTTCTGGACCCACTACTAATCTATTGACACCTGGACCAATTAGTTCAGGTCTTGTACAGAATTCCACGCCTGCAGCTCCTTATGTACCTCCCACCAGTGATGAATTGAAGAAGTTATTTGATTCAATGTTTTACGAATACTTTGAGCCATCCACGGTTAATCCTACAACGGAAACTCCACATGAACTCCCTGTTGCTGATGCTCAAGTTCCACCAAGCTCAGAAGGTCCATCTATATCTGTCCCTATCAGTCAAGATGCTCCATCTGCCAGTCAATCACATTCATCATCAAATATACAACCTTCTTCGGTACAGCAAGGATCTGCAGATGACAATTCTTTTGAAGTTAATCCTTTTGCTCCTGTTGATGATGTCCCGTTTGAGAATGTATTTGCTCCTGAATCTTCAACTGATACATCTTCTTCAGGAGATCACAACACGGCAACATCAGTTCAAAACCCTCAACCCCACGATCATCTCAGAAAATGGACCAATGATCATCCGATTGACAACATCATTGGTAATCTCTCTCGTCCGGTATCTACTCGAAAACAACTAGCCACCGATGCAAAAGAAGCAATGACCAAAGACTGCTGGTTCAACGCTATGCAAGATGAAATTCATGAATTTGATCGGCTTGAAGTATGGGAATTAGTACCTCCTCCAGAGTGTGCAATGATCATTGCTCTAAAGTGGATCTTCAAAGTGAAACTTGATGAGCATGGTGATGTTCTTAAGAACAAGGCACGGCTAGTTGCAAAAGGATATCGACAAGAAGAGGGCATAGACTTTGAGGAATCATTTGCTCCTGTTGCACGAATTGAAGCCATCAGAATCTTCCTCGCAAATGCTGCTAGTCGGAATATGATAGTCTACCAGATGGATGTTAAAACAGCTTTCTTGAATGGTGACTTAAAAGAGGAAGTCTATGTGAGTCAACCAGAAGGATTTGTGGACGCTGATCATCCTACTCATGTCTATCGCTTGAAGAAGGCCCTCTATGGCTTGAAGCAGGCACCTAGGGCATGGTATGACACCTTTTCCAAGTTCCTTCTTGCAAATGGATTCTCCAAGGGTGTTGTTGATCCTACATTGTTCACCAGGAAGGTGGGCAAACATCTACTCCTTGTTCAGATATTTGTAGATGACATTATCTTTGCTTCGTCAGATCCCAGTGAATGTGATCGGTTTTCAAAAGAGATGAGTTCTATGTTCCAGATTTCGATGATGGGACAAATGTCGTTCTTCTTAGGATTGTAAATTTCTCAAAGTCCTGGAGGCATTTTCATTAATCAATCCAAATATGCAAACGAAATTCTAAAGAAATTTGGATTCGATTCAAGTGACTCTGTTGACACTCCCATGATTGAAAGATCAAAGATGGATGAAGATCTCTCTGGGGTGCCGGTTGATCAAACAAAGTATAGAAGTATGATTGGATCCTTGATGTATATCACCGCCAGTAGACCAGATCTTCTGTTTGCAGTATGTATGCGCGCTAGGTACCAAACCAAGCCCACTAAAAAGCATCTGGAAGCGGTGAAAAGAGTCTTCAGATATCTTCATGGCACGATTCATATGGGACTCTGGTATCCAAAGGACACTGCAATGGAACTCACAGCTTATGCAGATGTGGATCATGCAGGGTGTCACGATACTCGTCGAAGTACTTCGGGGGGAGCTCAGTTTTTGGGGGAAAAGTTGGTTAGTTGGTCTTCTAAGAAGCAAATGAGCACGTATATATCTTCTACAGAGGCCGAGTACATTGCTATGTCTGCTTGCTGTGCTCAAATCCTATGGATGAGATCACAACTTTCAGACTATGGGCTTTCATACAACAAAATTCCCATGTATTGTGACAACAAAAGCGCTATCGCTCTCTGCTGTAACAATGTCCAACACTCCCGGTCGAAGCACATCGACATCAGGCATCACTTCATAAGGGAACAGGTTGAGAAAGGGATTGTTGAACTCTACTTCGTGAGGACGGAGTTTCAGTTGGCTGATATCTTCACTAAGGCACTTCCGAGAGAACGGTTTCAGTTTATTCTCCCGTGACTTGGCATGAAGAGCTTGACACCTGAAGCACTCAAGGGTCTTCAAGAAGAAGAGGAGGAGTAAAGGATTGGCTTCACATATCCTTGTATATATGTTGTATATATCTTAAACAAAAAGAAAATAGAAAAATATAAAACCTATAAAAACCCTAAAAATCAGAAAATTAAAAAATACCAAAAATAGTTTCTCTAGGCATGTCTTCTATTTATCGATAACATTTACGGACCTAGAAATATCATTCAATAATGACATGGGTCTTTAAATGAAGCTCGAGCAGAAGTTATACTAACTGGTTAAAACATGTCTAATCGGCTTGCAGTTACTTTAGACTGCAACCCATGCATTAATATGGGGAAAGCACGTCGCCAAAAAGACGGCTGTTCCTCCATCTGGGTGATGTTCACCTAGGTATGGATTACTTTATATCCATGTTTCTTCGATCTAATGTACGATTCAGTGCATCTTTTCTTGTATAAGAAGATAAGTCTTCTTTACACCAAAAACTCCTTCAATTCTATGATTCTTCATGAGAGTTTTGGTGTTTCACAAGTTGGTAATTGGTCTTAAATTTTCACAAATACGTCACACTCAATTGAATGACTACAGCTCTTTAAATAGAAAATAGGTCATTAATTGAGGGGGAGAGTATTTGTTCAAATTTCTGACACCTTTTTCAACATTGTGCAACATCAACAGTGACACTCTCTCATGGTTTAAGGGGGAGCATAGTATGCTCCGTAATCAGAATACATTTAAACCTGACCACATTTTCTCCCAAATTTTCTAAACATATTCAAATCAATTGGGATCACAAATCTTAAATGGTTTGAAATTTTTGATCGGGGTAGAGAATGTGATTTAAATATGAAAATCTGATAAAAATGTGATTTTTTTGGACTCAAGTGTAGGCTCTCCCATATGTGCTAAACTCTTTCGTATATCGATGCACATATTGAGGGGGAGCAAATGATTTGTGATGGCAATTGTGAAAGAATACCAAAGACCGACCATTTTACTTTATGTATTGAAGTTATAAGGATGGTAAGGTTAGGTATTAGTTCCCATGATCCAGCCAGAACCGGAGGGATCTTCCCAGGGACAATCCTCTAGTTAGAATAGAAGTCCTTAGGAATGATTAAAAAGGAGAAAAGTGAATAAGGGAAAAGTACCGACTGAGATGGAGCTAGTACTGGAACAAACCCAACAAGGTGCTAGTAATGAAGTCTCGGTAAGCGCTGAAGGGGTTGAAGAATGAAAAAGAAATGTAAAGATAAAGGGTGAAAAGAAAGAAGCCCTCCTTACACTTTAGGCAGAAACCGGGTCAATACATATGCTGTCAGAATCACTTAGTTGATTGCTGGCATTGAAGACAAAGTATCATGGGCCCAGTGATACGCTGCACAACCCTCCCTAGCCACTCAAGGTCCCTCAAAGGATTCTTGTTTCATTTGTCACGGAGATCAATACATGGCTATCGTCTATCTCACTCCGAGTTAGATGATATTGAAAAAGGTGGTAGTCCTCTCCAGCCTCCGATCACTAAATCAAAACGCACAATTGAGTCTAGAGCCAAGAGATCATCAATAAATCTCATTAGGACACATTTCCAATATGCTTGCTGTTTCATACACCGTGAAAAGCAAGAAAATATATATGAAGAGTCCTACGCATTATCCTTGTGGTATTGCCAGAACATCCGAGTGATACGTAAAGTATTCACAATGAAGATGGAAATCCTTCTAGAGCCAACATCAAACGAGCTCTTGGTGGGTGACATGTGAGATCCTTCATGGATCAAGCTTGTGACAACTGGAAAGAAACGATAGGGCGATTCAAATTTGAATCAAACTTGGTCCAGGAAATGGATTGACGGATACTTTTGGAAAACCTCTTAATGTGCTCACCAACAAAGTTTCGAGCACATTGATTGTGAAAATTTTCAAACAAAAGTATTTTTAACAAAAATGTGATTCAATTTATAAAACCCTTGTCGTGTTGCACAAAATGTTTATCCTGTGACACGCAAGTGATTTTTCTAATCAATTTCTTGTCAATCAGTGGGTATTTAATTCACTGATTCACTCTACCGTGCTGTCTGCTTTGAGACGTTCCGGTATGAGAACATGCTTAGTATGATGATCCTGACATTAATTTGTTGTAAGACTCGTTACTACAAGCTGGAAATTCCTGTCAAGGAGAATCTTCTTTAAAGGGGATTCTACCTGATCACAGGTCGGTCTTCACAGAACCGAAGGTTAAATCCAACCACCACATCGAACGAATGACAAAGCTATATTCGTTCTCCAACTTTATTGCTAAGTGTTTTATTTCAGATTCATATAAAGATGGCGATGGTGGTTCCTAATTCTAGCAGAAATGTGTCAATCCACTCTCCATGCTCACACTTCCAATTCATTACCAAAGACATCATGATAGATGAAAGACCTACTACACAGCTTCCGCAACTCAGATGATAGCTATCATGATCCAGAAAAGTGTGAGCATGCGAGCCCAATGGTCACAACAAATCACATGGAGGCATTACTACAATGGATGAGCTCAGAGATTTACGGTGGCTGTTGATCTCAAAGAAGGCTCAAAGATCACAACCTCACATAAAGACGATGCAGCAAGATGACTTGAAGACATATGATGGATGATAACTTCAAAGATACTTAAAAGATCATCCAAGATAAAAGATCAGTCATCAAAAGTTCACTGCTAAAAGGCACAAATATCTATGAAGTTGAAGAATCAAAGACTACGAGCTATGAAGACACATTCAGAGGATAGAGTGCTATAATTCTAAATTTTATTTCCGGGGTGACCTCCCTTAGGGGGAGATTGTTAGGAATATAAATATTCATCTGAAGACTCGGTCACCCTGAGTACTCATTAGCACTTAATAGCTCGTAGGAATATTAGTATTATTAGTAATAGTTTAGTTAATATAGAACTTGTGGAGTGGGTCGGGTCTTTACCCTCTGTCAGCTCACTCCACAGCCCACTCGGGGCACCAATATTATGTACTATATAAAGCCCTTCCCACACAAGGGAAGGGTTGGACCTTTCATTCAAGCTAATACATTATACTTCACTTTCTCTCTCTAAGGTTCCAAACTCTCCACTTCTCTCTCTAAAACTCTCCTTCTATTCGATCCATCTCTAGCCACATACTTGTGTTATTAGTTAGTGAACATCTTACAGGTACAGAGGTCAAGAATTCATAAGCTTAAAAGATATACACAAGGTGGGGAAAGTTCAAAGGGTGAAATCTTCTAGTTCTGCAGATGTTCTCAAGGTGTTAAAAGAGGATGCTCCCAAACAGGGGGGAATGAGAGCATGGTTGCCGGGGAGGTTACTGAATTTGATGTTGCTATGGGTGATGATGATGTTAATGTTGCTGAAGTAGAAGTACCAGTTGGTGCTGCTAATGAAAATGTTAATGCTGCTGGTACAAAAACAGTTTCTGCTGCTAGTGTTGATTTGATGAATGATGAAACTATTTTAGCTCAAGCCATAATAGAATTAAAAAGATAAAAACCTCCAGTGAAGGGAGTTGTCATCCAAGAGCCCGTACCAACAACAACAAAACAATCACAACCACCACCACAAGGCAAAGGTAAAGCTATTATGATAGAAGAGTCTGTGGTGAAACCTTTATCAAGGAAGAAGCAAGAGTTACTTGATGCAGAGGTTGCAGAAGCTTTAGCCAAAGGATTTGATGAAGACAAAGGTACAAGGACATGACTTTAGTATCTTCTTCTGTACCTTTGTCTTCATCGAGATACTAAGCAGTATATAACAGTGGTTTCTGATGATGATGAAGAGCCAACTATTGATGTTGTACCTTTGGCTACAAAACTTCCAAATATTGTTGGTTGGAGTATATATAAAGAGGGCATAAAGAAAGTAGTATATGAAATCAAAAGAGCTGATGGAAAGTTTTATATATTCTTCAGGTTTAATCAGATGTTAAGAAGTTTTAACAGAGAGGATTTGGAGACTCTTTGGAAGCTTGTTAAGGAGAAGTATGGACCAACAAGACCATTGAAGCAACCAGTTTCTGATCAAGATTATGTTTTGTGGGGTGATTTGAAGAATATCTTTGAACCTCATGTAGAAGATGAAGTATGGAGAAGACCTTTCTATAACCAGAAGGTGATAAGCTGGAGGTTGATAGATACATGTGGACTTCATGAGTTGACAATGGATGCTATGCATATCTACATGTTGGTTGAAAAGAAGTATCCACTCACAAAGACTACATTAGGAAAGATGCTTAAATGTAGGCTTCAAATGGAATATGGAATGAATGAAAGTATGATAGATGAGCTTATTTGGTTTATTATCAGACTGAGGAATGAACAATGAAGTGTTTGGAAGCATCCTCTTGGTGATGGTTAAAGCTTTGAAGGAAACTTGACGATTTTAGAAGAAAATATCAAGTTTAGGGGAGGATTGTTGGGAATTAAAGCTTCCAAGGTGTTAATGCTGCTCATGTGATTAAGACTGCTCAGGTATTACAAGGAAAATGCTCTAAGTCATTAATCCTGCTAGTTATAAAGATTAATGCTGCTTATGAAAGTTAAGACTGCTAGAGTACTTTAAGACTGCTGACAGACTTCAAGGAAAATACTCTAAGTAGTTAATGCTGCTAGAAGGAAACTTAGTACTGCTAGTACTAAGTTAATGCTGCCAGAACAAAGAGTTAATGCTGCTAGAGACTTAATGCTGTCAGAGTAAAGTATTAGTACTACTGAGTGTTTGTTAGTACTGCTGGAGTATTAGAGTCGGTTTATGTTTATAGAATATTTTGTAACGAAAGTATAGTAATAGATAAGTATAGAAAAGATATTTATCTTGTATAGAAAGTTATTGTAAGCTGACTAGGACTCCTTAGTCTATAAAAGGAGGTCCTAGGACATAGAGATAGAGAGATCAGAATACGATTTTTATAGAACTTCAAGGCTGTAAACCCTAATACTTTTGAGTATTCGTATTATATCAATAATATTGAAGTGTTTAGTTTGATATTCTTGTGTTATTATTTACTGTTTTATACAATTCAAAGTTCTTCTTAAGATCAAATTCAAGATTCCGCATTGTGTTTGATAAACTCCAAGGCAGTTTCTATACTTAGTTGTTTTAGATTTATCTAAGATAACTAACCCTTACAAGCTATGGAATTCGATCAAGTGCATAACTGGGATCAACAGATATTGTGTGATTTGATCAGATACGTTATGATGTTATTTGAGTTGAATTGATATGATATAGTTTGATTTGCTTTGAGTCAGAGTATTTCCTGTACCGTTCCCCATACTCGTGCGCTTGATATCATTTATCCCCATACGCAAACAAAACTCATATTTTATATTTTGCTAAATATGTATAGCGATACGTTATTTTGAAAACGTTATTTTGGGTAGACTATTTTGGAAACGTTATTTTGGATACGCTATACAATTTTGAATACTATTTTGGATGGTCAATATTGGTTTCGCTATTTTGAAAATGCATTATACTGATATGTTATTTTAAGAACTATTTTGGGACATACTATTTTGGAAACACCGTTTTGGAATACTATTTGAAAACTATTTTGGATGCACGACTACCCTAGTATTGCCCTATTTCGAAGAAACCGAAAGAATGCGATTATCATCTGTTAGTCGAAATTAGTTGCCTTGGAAACACCGTTTTGGAATCCTACGTATTCCCTGTATCTCTTCCGAGAGAATGCGATTATCATCTGTTACGTTTGGTATGTTATTCTTTTGATCTGGATTCAGTATGGTATGTCCTTTCTGAAGAAACCGAAACTATGTTAATCAACGAGATAGAGTCATGAGAAAAAAAATCATTCACATTTCCGTTCCTGGTTCTTTGTGTTTCCGTTTCGTTTCAATTCAATTTTCGAGGACGAAAATTTTCTTTTAGAGGGGAAGAGTTGTAAAACCTAGAATTTCTGAACACGTAAAATACCCAGAATACCCTTTGATCTCAAATTCATTAAAGACGCTTAATGCATTTAAGACATATTATTTCGAATATAACCTAAGCAATTTAACCGTTAATAAAATTCAACGAATAAAAGTAAGACGATAATAAAACTTATGATAAAACGAACGATACAAAATTAAATATCATCACACGCCACTAGTACCCTAACCGAAATTTTCATACTTAAGTAAAATCGTGTAACAATTATTTAAAAGTATATTACATTGAATGGGTCCCCAAATCAAATCCCACAATATTAGCATGTTCCTATTTTGAGAAAAGAAAATAATACTGCACACGCTTTGTTTTAAATGACCAAATCATCTTGCACATGTTTTGCTGTCAATCACCTCCCACGAATTTAGTAACTTACCTTTTGAAAAATTCCATTCCCACGGCTGTCCTATACCCACGCTACACTTATCTCCTCTTTTATATATTCCAAATATTCGCTAAACACAAACTTAAAAAAAAAAAAAAAAAAAAAAAAAAAAAAAAAAAAAAAAAAAAAAAAAACCCTACAATCCTTGGATGGCTGCTACTCCCTTTCTTCTTTATAGTTCGATTCAAAAGCAAAACAAAATAACTCTCTAACCAGTATGCCCCTTACGTGAATGTTGCAAAACAACACTCACACAACGACATCGAATACGAGGCTGCTTAAAGCGAAGAGAATTTCCATTCGTGGTTCGAAAGGGTGTTCGCGGTTGAATGTGCATCGCGTGTGTGGTTAGAACTAGCCTCGTGTGGTATCTCAGCCTTGGTAAAATCGTGTGATCGTTGGGGTTTAGTTGAGTGAAGTGATCGTGTATGTTGTTCCTGATTCGGTTCGTGGATTTGATTAGAAGATGTTCCCTTTGGTTCATTGATCCGTCTTAATCCGCTCAAGGTACTCCCATAAGCAAACTTATGTTTACTTGATCTGAGTTAGATGATACATATACGTAAAAGACATGAATACTTGACCTAATATAAACGTTAATATGGTTATACGAATAAAACATGATCGCATGAAATCATAGAGAAGACGTATGAACTTTTGTGGATATCGTATGGATGTTGATTCTTTCGACCTGTTATTAAGTAGTAACGATATAAAACGTATGTGTTCGAGTATGTATAGTGATCGGATTAAATAGTTGGGAGTTTTGAGTCATTTAGTCTCGTGAAGGTGCGTTGGCTGTTTCGTTAATATGAGTGTGTCTCGTTAAGTTGTGGGTCAGTGGTGTTGAGAGCTATGGCTGTGTACGGTTGGGGTTAAGAGTTAGTCTACATGCTCATGTTGTGTTTGGTTGTTGTCTTGTGTCTCGACTTCACCAAGTTCTGTTATGTTTTGGGTCATGGACGTTACAAATAAAAAGGGATGTAAACTTGTCTTGCGTATTGAACAATTAAAACATTAAGTTGGAGAATTGAAAACATGCATGCGAGACATCTCATATACGAAGCAACAAGAAAACCTAAATTCACATTTTGAGCCATAAACTTTGGTGGTTTTCATAATTAACTCTTTACTTTGCTAAAATAACATATAAGACCCTAAACTATGCTATTAGTCATATTAAACCTCTAAGTTAACCTATTATATTTTTGTAAACCCTAAGTTTGGTTAATTAACGGATATTATCCTAAAGTTACTAAATATAGACAAATGACTAAATATGGGAAGTTACTAGAAATAGAAAGATTCAAAAAATAGAAAGAAACCTAAATTATTAAATCTGATCTAAAATGAACTTATAAATAATATGTGATTATTAAATCGTATAGGTTCGGTCAAGAAGGAGTGACCTTCCGTTCTGTGTGATCCGCCTTTGATCCGTTGGTCTATCTGAATAAGGTACAGATATTCTACCCTTTGTCAGTAAGGGTGCTTTCGTTTCTTGACTTCTGATCTTGATTCATTAGGATTCCCCAAGCCATTGCTATGTTTCCCCTTGCATCATGAACCTTTGTTATGATCCACTTGATTTGAACCCTTGCCTTGATTTCTTGTTTTGAACCTTGCCATGTTCTCTTGATACTTGACATACTTCGTTCATCACCTTTGACCTGAATATTCAAATCCTTGGACACCTAGAAGATTTACTTGATATTAAAACTGGATGTGGAAACTTTCTTAATTATATATGAAAATGTTTTGAGAAAAGCTATTTTAAAACGATGCGATACCACTTTTAAATGTAATTCTACTAAAGTTTTATGAAAATAACTTTTAAGAACTATCTTTATGAAAAAATGTTTTGAAAGACCATTGTTGTGAAAACTATTTTGAAAGATCATTTTTACTAAAACCATTATTAAAGGATTTCTTTTAAATGAACTTTTAAATTGAACCTTTGCTATGATCTCTTGTCTTGAACCTTGATATACTTGAATTGGAAACTTGACTTGAACCTTGATACACTTGAATTGGAAATTTGACTTGAACCACTTGAAATGGGAAACTTGACTTGAACAACTTGATATGGAACTTGAACTTGAACTAGGAACTTGAACTTGATACTTGATACTTGACCCTTGACCCACAGTTTGAGATTACGAGCCATAACTAGGCATGAGGGTTTCATGTCCATGTCATTGATGCACCGATGGCATGACTCTAGGGCAGGAGAGTGATGACCTGTCCCGTCCCTGACTTGATACTTGACTTGTTACGTAGAGGAAGACATTGTGGCCTACTGGGGCGTATGGATGCATCCTAGATTTGATTTGACTTGACTTGACTTGTTTATATTACTTGTTATACTTGGTGACTGATGGTGTGTGCGATACACGTCTTTCACATCTTGGGAGCTCATGACTCCACCCCTTGGAGGTATCCCCTCACCTTGTACTTGGTACCGAAGACTCCCCTCCGTACACCTTGCTATTTGATATTTGATTTGGGCTCGTAGTGGATTACTGTTTTTCCATTTACCTTATAACCTTGTACTTAGTATCCCGAGGTCACCCCTCCGGATACATACTTGACCTGACACTTGACTTAATACTTGACTTGACTTGATTTGACTTGGGCTCGGGTTGGGATTATTGTTCCCTTTACTCTTATCTACTGTAACTATTTCTTACTCTTGATATATCTGCATAACCTTTTTATTCTTTCCTAACTCTTGTTATACATTGCATTGTTTCACTTACTTCACTATCCCATTATTACTGCTTGTTACCTTTATATTTGTTCACTGGGCTTTTTAAGCTCAGCCGCATTTCTTTTCCTGTGGCAGGTTTTAGTTTGGAAGATGGGTATGAGTGGAGAGTACCTTGGACTTAGAAGACCTTGATAGCTATTTATAAATAGAGATGACTAGAAGAGCTTATATTCAGACTTAGTAATTATTGTATATCTCATTTGTAACCTTGTAGTTTCAGACTTTTCATTGTAACCATTGAAATTCAATTGTATTATTTATGTCATATGCTTGTGTTTGTTCTGATATGAAACCATTATTGTGACATCTTTACCCTTGTCGGTTTGGGGTGTTACAACCCTAGTATTGCCCTATGCCGCTACGCCACATACCTTGTCTCCCCTACCCCTTAATTTGTGAGAAAGCCTGAATACACCACATTATAAGCTGATGAGTTAGATGACGTTATTAGTTACCTTAGGGAAACGACCCGCCAACTAGCGTAGTCGAAATTAATGGCTTAGTCGTACGATTTGGACCACGGAGACTGCAAGTGAGATAATATGACTCATGAGAAAGCGGTGACCGTAAGCTTGTTAATTGAGTTGTTTGTGTTGACCATGATAGCGATGTTCGCCTTGGTGTTCATGTTCCGGAGTTGGTACTACTTAGATAATTCAAATACTGTTTGCCAAAAATTTGTACAAACGAAAGATTTTCTTGCGAGTTTTGTAAAGTATGATGAATTGGTAATCCTCAATGTTTGGACCGTGTATAATGTTTCTCTAAACGAAAGTTTGTAGTCGAAATTGCCTTAAAATATTTAGAATAATTTGGTGATTTTCAAAACGGTTGGACCGTTTTGGTATAAAAATCGTCTTAAATATTTGTCCAAACGTAATTTTTCAAAAAAAAAAAAAAAAAAAAAAAAAAAAAAAAAACTTTTTCAATATACAAACTTTTTGGTAGTCACATCTGATTGTACAAATAATTGCACGACCAGGCCTTCGATGATGGTCAAAGGATTTATGAGGTGTTGGGATTGCGCCAAACTTGTTCTTAACCTGAAATAAGAAATACCAAGACACTACGTTAAGTAATTGCGCAGGGGTTGGACCCTGCGAACCACCTCCGGCGTGCGAGTAAGTATGTGTGATATGATAAGTAGGTTGTAATTTGCGAGAGTGAAGTTAACTTACATCGTCTTGGCCCGACTAAGCTATTTATAGGAGAGAAATAGGACTTAGTGGGCGGTTGCACTTTCTTCGGAGATCATGGGGGCGTCCCATGATTTGTGGTAACCGCTAGGGCTTTGTAGCCCACGATCTCTATTTTGGCGGGAAGGCCTAAAGGAAAAGGAGACGTGGGTATGACCAGGTCAAGAGGATTCTCCGTTGTAGTCCCTTCGAGAGGGATACCCCGAAGGGCTTAGGGCTTCGATTGGCGGGTTCCCACATGGTAACCATTTCGTAGACGAATGATTTTACGCCAATGAAACGTGTTAAGAGATTAACCTGGGCCTATGAAGGGAGGGCTTTCTACAGGCTCGAAGGGGAGTCCTTCGACCCGTTCGGAGGGTACATCATCAAGCCCCCCAGTCGAAAGTGATATATACGTACAAGTATAAATTGCATTCGACTCAAAAAACCTGGTACACTCTATCCCGTTCGTCACAAATTTGAACGTAATGAAGATAAGTGCTTAAACAAACTTTGCGCAATAAATGCGGCTAATAAATCTTCAACTACCACTCTATACTACAGCAGCTAGGATATCGGTGAACATCTTTTCAAAAATTAAAAAAAATTAGAGTCCATGTATGTCTCGGATTATAACTGCACGTGGATGGCTAGGATGAAACTACAAAGGATATACATAAACCCTTCATACTTCTAACCCTAGATCATATTTTCTTTTGCGCCCAAAATACACGTACACGACCCTGTGCTTTGTGCTTCAGTTGAGCTTAAAGGTAAGTTTTCCTCTCCGATCTTTGTCCTTTTGCGCTCATAGTCTCTAGTTCAAGATGAGTATGGCAGCGAAAAGAACTATTAGGGAGCAAAAATGTACTCTATCAGAGCAGGCTCTAATAGAATTTCTTAAAACATATCCCATACCTAAAGAGTTTAAAGTTATGCTTCCCAATCAAAACCAAAATGTTTTTGATGCTCCAACGGGTTACGTGGGGCTTTACATGCATGCATTTACAGAATCTAACTTTAGGATTCCAATCCACCCCTTAATCCTGGAGTTTCTACAATATTATCAAGTACATATATCCAGGCTGAACCCTTTTGGCTTAGCCAAGTTGACTACTTACATTGTTGTATGTAAAGCTTATGGGTATGAGCCAACACTGAATGTGCTTAGAGGTTTTATAAACCTTTGTCCTGGTGGTGATTGGTTAACATTGGCCAAAAGGAGTGAGCCCGATGTGCCTTGCTTAATAACTAAACCTTTTGCCAACATAAGAAAATGGAAAGGTCTGTTTTTCTATGTGCAAGATACAATCATACCTCCCAATTATCCAGCGTTGCTAGATAAAGACTTTCGTTTTGATGAGAAACGCTTTGATGATCCTTTGCCACACTTCGTAAGAAGCTATCCCCTCTACCAACGTCTTGAACGTCACCCATTTGATGTGCAAACGTTTCCTGAGCCAATACTGTTTCTGGCGGGCATTATAGATCATTGGGAAGGCTCTCCATTGGAACCTGAGATAATCTGCAATGGGAAAAGTATGTATATACCTATTCAAATAAAGTAAATAACTTATCTGATGATATTTATCTCTTTTCTGTTTTTCTGTAGGGATGGCATTCAGGAACTTCGTTGTAGCTCGTGGTACTAGAGAGCTTAGTTTTGTCCCCAAAGAGCCAAAGAATGTGAACCATGAAGTAGGTTCTCCATCAACATCAATTAATAATGACGAGACTCCGCATTTTTTGGAGACTGTAGCAGATTCCGATGATCCCCTTATCAAGGAATTTCAAACAAGGCTCATAAGGTCCTCCGGTCTTTCAGATAAGAAGAAAATTAAGAAAGCAAAGGCTGCCATGTCTGTAAGGACTCCTCCGAAGAGGAAATTATCCCTTCCTACTCCTCCGACAAGAATGGTGAAGCCCAAAGGCTCTCATTCTAAAACCTTTATACCTACCCCTCTGACGATTCCTGAAGATGATACTCCTAGTAAGTTATATTGCATACGTAATAAATGTCCTTCCTCATATAACTTGTGCTTCTGTCTTTCGCAGGTCTTCCCGATGTTAATGAACTACCCAATTCGAGTGCGTGTCGCCAATTGGTTGAAAAAATGACACCTGCTAAATGGAGGGGAATCTTGGATAACATGTCTATGGAAGAGCTCTGCAACTTTCATTCCAAAAGTTATGCTAGGCAGGCTGTTTTGGATAATCACCTTAATTCTAGAACAAGGGAATTGGTGAAAACGGTGTTGAATGTGAGAGTGAAAATGGATGCTATCTTAGCCAAAGAAAAAGCTAGGGGTCATGAATATGATAAATTGGAGGCTAAGTGCAAAGAAGTGATGGAGAACTTTGAGAAGAATCCTTTTGTACAAGATATGTGAGCCAAGATTGACAGACTCGAAGGGCAATTGAAGGAATCCCAAGCAAGGTGCGATAGGTTGAAGGTTGAGGAGTCTAAGGTGTCCATTTATAGAGCCCAAATTGAAATGCTCGAATCCAAATGTACAAGTCTGGAAGCCGAAAGGTCTAGGCTGGTTGAGCAGGAGGTCAAGCTTTGCGAGAAGATCGATAGTCTGAAATTCCAGTGTCAAAACTTGAAGAAAGACCGAGCTGAGGTAGTTTCGAAGGTTGTTCCTCATGTGGCAATGGAATTGTACCGTAGTGATGAGGTGGGGGAAGTTATTGGGAAACTAGTGAACGCAGCCATCTTTTATGGTACTTGTACCGCTTTGGAAGAAATTGCTCAGACAAAGAAACATGTGGTTTTGTCGGAGGTACCCTACTATCGCCCCGATTCTGAGCAAGAATTTAATGAGGTTGGCGATGCGTTTACGTCAACAGAGTACCCTTTCCTAGCCGAGGTAACCAAAGATCCGTTGGCTCCAATAGAAGAACTTTTGGCAAAGAAGCCGATGAAGGTCCAGCCTCCGTCTTCAACAAAGAAATCTGTTTCTGTTCTGCCTTGAAAGGATCTCTATGCATAATGCCCCAACGTGTTTAATGTTCATTTGTTTAAGACAATTTATCTTTGTTGCTGTATGGGCTTCGACCCATGCGTTAGACAATTGTTTAAACTGTTTTTGCTTTGACCATTTGTGGCCTTATCAATGTTAAGTAGGGATAATAATCCGTTATGAATGTCATGCTTTTCTTCTCGTACGCTTATTATAAACGTACATATATGTAACACCCCGAAAATCGGGTCCAGCGGAAGCATACATGTCACAGGGGCGCTACTCAATTGGTATCACAACACAAGGTACAAAGAACGGTTTTACCTTAACCGTTTAGAAGAAAGTTTCATTATCAAAACGTTAAGTTTACATCATCTGAAAATAGTGCGGAAGTAAGGCCCAAAACGATTAAAGCGGTCCCAAATATATAAATCAGAGTTGTCTATGACCATGCCCCTTTCCAAGCGCCTTCATCAATAAGCTATCCCATTAAACCTGAAAATACATGCTAAAAGGGTCAGCTTACGCTGGTGAGTTCATAGGTTTTCAAAAATCAACACAGTGGACCAAAATCAGAAAATCAAGTATGCTATGAGTGACTAGGTCGAAATCAACCAAACCAAATCCCACACATGGGAGTATCCAATCATAATAACATTTATCCTGTAGGTGCACACTACGGATGTCTCAGGCACAGGAGCCCTCTATATTAGGCACACGGAGCCTACATTAACAATAAGGCACAAGGAGCCTACAATAACAATAAGGCACAAGGAGCCTACATTTACGAACAGGCACAAGGAGCCAACATTTACGAACAGGCACAAGGAGCCCTCATATAACCCTAGTCAACTAGCATAGCAACTTATCAACAACATAAAATGGTTTTGCATCCATTCAAAAATGGTTTTGCATGTTTTCTCCCCCAAGTTTGATAAAAAAAATTAATAAGAGTAAAAGTGGGGCTATGAAACTCACGTAATGTCATCAAATAACCAGATCAAATATATCAGCCAAAAAGTCAAAATAGAGCAACCAGTTCACGTATTCCAAATAAACAGTCATGAGTTTAGTTAAAAACGAGCATGTATTCTCCCCCGAAAATAGTTAGAAAACCGGTAAAAGTAGGGGCCATGAACTCACCTTAGCCACAGAAATGCAAGGTCACAACTGACACGACTGGCATCTAGAGCATATCACAACGGTCTCAAAACATACGGCACAAGGGTACACGGAGGTACAAGCACGACGGTACACAACGGTCTAGGATCGGCACAACCTAATACGCATACGATCATCTCAAAATACGTCTCGCAAAATAATAAAGTCTATAAAAGACAGAGTGTCGTAGTTTTCGTGGATTACTCGGTTTCAAAACTTATTAAAAACTTAGTTTCAACATTTCGTGTGGTGTGGTAAGAAAACATAGACTCGACGTACAACTCACGCCAAAGAGAAGAGACATCAACAAACTCAAGAGAATACTGACGAGAACTCAAACCAAGGAAGACAACTCTAGAAGTTTACGACTAACAAACACCTCAGATAAAATAACTCAGTTTGTACGTTTCAACATTTACCCCGTTATCCCCAAATAATTTGTATAAAACATAAACGTTTTATAATAAAAATAAGTTTAACTAATAAAATTAGTTTTTCTCAAGTCGTCGAGACTTGGATTAATTAAATCTAAAATTACAATATTTAACAAGTTTGTGTCTCGCTATTATTCTTGTAAATATTAGTTTTGGTTTTATTGAAGATTTTGTGTCTGGTCCGAGTTTAATATATTAAAGTCTTTTTGAGTTTAATATATTATACCGTCTCTAGTCTCAAAATGTTCAACGAATCCGATATCTAATATCACAAATCCCATAACGATCCATGATTTTCCAAACGTCCAAGCGTAATAATCATATCCCGTATTCAAATTCAATTCACATTTCCAAATATAATCCGAAACGTATCAATTGTCGCAATGTCAAAGTCATTATCTTGCTAGCCATATTTATTTTGACACCCTATATTATATCCGAACATACTATCAATAACCTTATGGGTTTCGGCCCATGTTAAAGCAAATCAAACGCGCCTACATGGGCTTGTTAAACTCAAGAACAATCCAAATCCAAACATGGACTCAACACCATCCCAATAAACACAACCAAAACAAATTTTTCACTCAATGAGTACTAGACAACACAACCATGAACCAAGATTATTACTACCTATATCACACCGAGACCACTTGGTCTCGGCTTTAAACCGGTAACGACAACAACAACGAGCAACAACAACTATTCCAATCGCAATCCACAACATCACAGAAACAAAACAATAACCACGACAAGATAACGAATAAATAAGATCACATTAACGTTACCATGCCGAGACCAAGGGGTCTCGGCTCGAATCTGTTAACAGCAGCAACCACACTGACCAAAAAGACTCGGTTCAAACCATAAACAAAACCACTCGACTCAACTCGATTTAAATCCAACTCGACAAACACCACTTTATCAATACTTTAACCACACGAATTCAAAATAATCATCACTATAGTCCGAGTTTAACCACACGAGGTATTTCAAAGCGTTTTTAATCCGGGTTTTAATCACCAAATGAATATAAACCGGGTTTTAAATCACGAAAACTTAGTAGCTAGTTTTAATCCACGAAACAAAACAACAATCGGTATAACATAAAACAATAAATAATGAGTGGCGCTTCTCGGTTTTACCATGACGAGAAGATAGAGAGGAGGGATGCGGCGGAGACGCGTAGCAGTGGTGTCGGCACAAGCTTGAGTCGCCGGAAAATATCGCCGGAAAAACCTTCAGTTACCGATAGAGAAAGGATAGATGGAAGCGGGTTGGAGGCGCGTGAACCATATGAAAATAATGAGGAGATCACAAGGGTTATTTTGGTAGTGGTGGGGTAGTAGGGTGGCCGGCGGTGTGGCTCAGGTGGCCGGAGATGGCGCCGGAAAAATGAGAGGAGAGATAACTTCTCACGAAAAATAAAATAATCAAAACAAATCGTTGGTTGTGCCAGTACGCGTTGTGTACGAATTTCACGTTTTGCGAGATAACTTCTCGTTTTAGAATCAAAATAGTTCAGAAGAGGTCCGTAAATAAAGAACGGGGATAATCTCGTAGAGAAATATATTCGGAAAATTACGGGGTATTACAATATACAACCTAAGGTTATAACCTTATTATGTGTATTTTGAACCAAGATTTTCCGCAATCGTATAATTTGACTGCGACAGAGGGTCGCGACCCACTCCGTCTTTATCCTTAAGATACGAAGGGCTTAGAATACCCTAAGACTTTATAGGAGAAGTTAATGTGAATTGCAATGGATGTTATCTGTATACAAGACATGTGTCTTGCTTCATCCTTCGATATTGAAACTTGTAAAGTACTTGGCTGAGCAAATCTTTGTTGTAAATAACGAAACAAGAGATTTTGAGGGAAATACTTTATATCATTAAGTGGGTAAGGAGGATTACATCATTTTAAGAAATGAACACTAAGACGCCTACCATTAATGCTTTTTTCCCAAATGAGAAGAATGCGTTACATGAAATTGAAAAACAAACTGATTGTTTTAAAGGTAGTAAGTTTTATATGTAAAACTTACGAAGATTGGTACCATTCCAAGTTCTATCCATGGCCTCCCCTTTAAGCGTTGCGAGCTTGTAAGCACCGTTGCCGTAGGCTTCCAGTATAACGTAGGGTCCTTCCCATGTTGGCCCTAGTTTTCCTTCATATTCAACCTTGCTTGCGCTGTTTAAACGAAGGACATATTCACCTGGCTTGAACGTGGAGGGTCGAACTCGGTTGTTATAGTACTTTTCAAACTTCTGTTTATAGATAGCCTCTCTAATTGAAGCTACTTCTCTTCTCTCTTCGAGAAGATCAAGATTTTCCCGAAGCCTTTCTTCATTTGTTTTTTCTTCAAAGTTCACAATACGTTCCGTTTCGATGCTTATTTCGGAGGGTATAACAGCCTCCGTTCCATAAGTAAGGCTAAAAGGAGTCTCCCCATGGCTTGACATGGGGTGCGTCCTATGAGCCCACAGAACATGGGGTAGTTCGTCTACCCACCCATGATGGCTCCGTCCTAACCTCTTCTCAATTCCATTAATAATATCCCTGTTTGTGACTTCTACTTGTCCATTGCCCTGGGGATGATAAACGGAAGTGAATGACTGCTTGATCCTTAGACCTTCGCAAAATGTTGGGAACACCCCTTGGGCAAACTGCTTCCCATAGTCTACTATGATAATGTGAGGGACACCAAAGCGACAGATTATATGTTCCCACACAAATTTTTCCATATGCCTTCCTGTCACTAATGCCATGGGCTTTGCTTCAACCCATTTGGTAAAGTAGTCTATGGCTACGACCAAGAACTTTACCCCTCCTGGAGCAACTGGTAGGGGTCCGACTATGTCAATTCCCCATTGGCAAAAAGGCCATGCTGATGTAACGGAGGTCATGTCTTGCTTAGGAATTCTTGGAACTTTGGAGTGGATCTGACATGCTTCGCACTTTTGTATTATCTCTATTGCATCCCTATGCATGGATGGCCAATAATACCCAAGCTTCATTACTTTTGAAACAATGGAGCGAGGGCCTGCATGCAACCCGCAAGATCCTTCGTGGACCTAATAGATGATGTTCGAAGCCTGTTTTGGTCCCACACAACGATGCCATGGGGATAAAAAGGATCTCCTGTATAGGTTGTCCCCAATAAGTCTATATTGGGGAGCTTTGACCCGGATCTTTCGAGCGAGCTTAGGGTCTTCTGGCAGAATACCGCTGATCAAATACTCCATAATTGGAGTCATCTAATTGGTGCCTTCCTCGGGTATGATGTTAGCAACTTCGCCCCGTTTAATTGACCTATCAGCCAACACTTCTACCAAAACTTCCTTCGTTAAATGAGCAAATGCCATTGAAGCCAACTTACTTAAGGCATCTGCTTTATTGTTTTGATTTCTGCGAACATGTGCTATATCATAGGTTTCGAAGCCTTGAAGGAGTTCTTTAGCTTTTTCCAAATATTGTTTGATGGTGGGCTGCCTTGCTTCGTAGGAGCCTTTAATTTGGTTGGCGACTAACTGCGAGTCTACAAAAACGGAGAGGTTACGAACCTCCATGTCCTTTTCAAGTCGAAGACTGGCTAACAAAGCTTCATACTCGGCTTTATTGTTGGTGGCTTCGAACTCAAAATGCAATGCATAAGTGTATTCCTTTCCTTCTGGACTAACTAGCATTAAACCTGCTCCTGAACCATCAGAACTTGAGGCTCCGTCTGTGTACAATTTCCACCCCTCCTTCGTCTTTGGTGGCTTCTCCTTAGGAATTTCTTTATCTTGGCTAGGTCCGGAAGGTGTTTCAGCGAGAAAGTCTGCAAGTACCTGACCTTTGACGGAGTTTTGACCCTTGTACTCTATCTCTTGTTCTCCCAATTCGATAGCCCATTTAGCTACCCTTCTTGATTTCTCAGGCTTCGACAGTATCTGCCTAATAGGCTTGTCAGTCAATACCGTGATGGGATGAGCTTGAAAGTACCTTCAAAGGCGCCTTGCAGCATAAACCAAGGCTAGGATTAGCTTTTCCAACTCCGGATAGTTTAATTCAGCTCCTTGCAGAACTCTGCTAACAAAGTATATAGGGACTTGTTTCTTCTCCCTTTTGGCTAAGAGCACCGCACTGATGCTTTCGAATGATGCCGCAATGTACATGAACAACACTTCGCCTTTGATTGGGGCTGTAAGTGTTGGTAAGATTTCCATGAATTCCTTTAGCTTTTCGAAGGCTGCTTCCGCCTCACAACTCCATTGGAAAGTCTTTTTATCTGTACACCCCTTGAGTGTTTTGAAGAATGGTAGGGACCGATCTGCCCCTTTCGACAGGAACCTGCTACGTACCGCAAGCTTCCCATTGAGGCTTTGAACTTCTTTTAGTGACTTCGGAGCTTGAAGGTCAGTGATGGCTTTTACCTTCGAAGGGTTAGCTTTAATCCCTTGTTTAGTGATCAAATGCCCCAAGAATTTTCCTTCCTCCATGCCAAAGGAACACTTCTTAGGGTTAAGCTTCATGTTGATTGCCCGTAATTGATCGAAGGTCTCTTGGATGTCGGAGAGGAGGTCCTCTTCGGTTCTGCTTTTTATTACCATGTCATCAACGTAGGCTTCCAAGTTCCTCCCAATTTGCTTGTGGAAAGCTTTATCTACTAACCGTTGGTAAGTTTCCCCTGCGTTCTTCAGACCGAAGGGCATCTTCTTGTAGCAATAGACACCCTTTCCTGTGTAGAAGGCTGTCTTTTATTCATCTTCCTCCGCCATTTGTATTTGGTGATACCCTTTGTAGGCATCCAGAAAACATTTCAAACGGAACCCCGAGAGAGATTCGACCTTCCAATCGATTTCTGGTAGAGGGTAGCAGTCCTTCGGGCAAGCTTTATTGATGTCGGTGAAGTCAACGCACATACGCCACCCTCCGTCACTTTTCTTTACCATGACTGGGTTGGCAACCCAAGTTTGGTATTTCACTTCCCTGAGAATTCCTGCTCGCACAAGCTCATCCACCTCTTTGCAAGCAGCTGCATTTCTTTCTGGTGCCAGGCTTCGTCGCTTCTGCTTAATTGGTTCAATGTGCTTGAACTCGTTAAGCTTATGTTCTATGCCGAAGGGCTTGCCATCGATCATAAGAGTCCTGGGAACTCCTGTCATGTCTGAATATGTCCATGCGAACACATCTTTGTTGGCTTTGAGTAGCTTCTCCAGGTCTACTTTGAAGTTAGCAGGGAGTTGCTTTCCGATTACCACCGTTTGCTCTGGATAGAGCTCATTTATCACAATACGCTCTTCGGAATCCGTACAACTTAGAATAGCCTTCGGAGGCTCCTCCGGACTTTCCCTAATCTTTTTGCCACTGTCTCCCACTTGTCCTTGACTGTAACTGGAGAACACGGTTCCTATCCCATAAGGTGTATGGAACTTCACCGCTGCATGTATAGTGGAGACTACGATACCCATCTTTTGCATGGCGGTCCTTCCTATCAGCAAGTTGTAAGGAGAGTTGGACCTTACGATAGCAAACATGAGGGTTTCTGTCCTTGCGAGCTTGCCTTCTCCAATTGTTATTTCCAACGGAACTTCTCCCAGAGGCCACGAATGCTCACCAGAAAAAACTACCAAAGGTATCTTCGAATCAACCCGCTGCGACCTGATCGAAGGCTTGAGCTTAAGAAAACAATGCTCATAAATGATTTTGTAGGAGCTTCCACAGTCCATATAGGCTCTATTCACTTCTCGGTTGGAAATGAGGACTTTGATGACTACCGGATCATTTGAAGGGACTTGGCCCGCAAGAGGAGGAAAAGTTACTTCCCCTACTGCATTACCCTCCTGCTCCGTTACCTTTCTTTTCAAGCTGGCTTCGCCCCAACGAACCATGAGTATTGGGGCTTCGAGAGGAGTAGTATCTTTAGCCAATTGAGTGTCGGTCATCTTTTCCTTTCCCTTCTTTATACCCTTCACCAAGTGTGCCAATTGCCCGGACTTCACAGCTTCTTCTATCTGTTTCTTTAACTCTCTACAACTGTTCGTATCATGACCATAATCTTCGTGAAAGTGACAATACTTGCTGGTATCCCTGCTTTTGCCCTTACATGTCATACGAGGGGGTGCTTCGAAGGCCTTAGCAGCCCTCTCCGTAGCAAGTATTTCCTTTGGAGACTTGGTTAGACTGCTTAACAAACCGTGGTTAGGGCCTTTGTTGTACGGAGAAAACCTGTCTCTGTTCTTGTTCTTGTTCTTTGACCCTTCCCACAAAGAATGCTTCAAAAACTTGTTGTTGCTGTCTCTGTCTATCGGAGCCCCATTAGTGGATACCTCTTTCGCTTCGATCCAAGTATACGTCTTTTCCATTAACCCTTTGTAAGTTGTCGGAAGGTCAGTGGACAAGAATTCCACCAAACTCCGATTTCGAAGACCATGTACGAAACCCGAAATACGCTGATCTTCATGAAGACCCAAAATCTGCAAAGTCTCATCGGTGTACCTAGTAACGAAGGCCCTTGTGCTTTCGTTTTCCTTTTGTTTGATGTTGTGCACCGTTAAATGAGTCCTTGTGAACTTCTTTTGCTGACTGAAGTGTGACCGGAACTTAGCCTTAAGATCATCAAGACCCATTTTTGCATTTTGATAGCCCCTTCGAACAAGTGTAAGAAATTGTCCGGATCCCCCTTCCCATCATAAGTCCCAATGTGCGAAGGCATTTTCAACCCATCAGGCAATGGGTAATCTTCTATCCACCTAACGAAGGGTGTAGCTGAACCCATAGGGTCTGAGTATAGACAATTGTAAGGTGGTGCATACATGGGAACAGTATTATAGGGATTGTTGTTTGGGGGCATTCCCATAGGAGTTTGACTTGGGTAGGACTGATAAGGTGTATTCATGGCAAACGGATAACCGTTTCCCATGGCATACGGAGGGTACGCCATAGGATGCCCGAAGGGTATGCTCCCAAAAGTTTGAGGGAGGCTTGGGTTATTAGGCTGTCCATTTACTAGAGGATTTAAATTTTGAGGATAAGACTGAGTTTGGAACGAGGGGTACATACCATTGGGAGGAAGATTTCCACCCATTTAATTGTAGGCGGATTGCCTTCTACGCTTGATGCGTGAGAAGGCTGCAACGGAACCCCAGCTTCAGTCCTTCCAAGATGAGCTGCTAGCAATTGAGGCAAAGTCACCCCCACTTCTTCCCTTCGTTGGCTCCTACCGTTAGAGCCTTCGGTAACCGCCCCTTCTCTCCTTTTCGGAGCCCTATCGGGGACTCCTTCGAAACCAATGGACCTTCTGCTTAGCCTTCGACTGACTGGAGACCCAATCCTTAAGGCCGATAGAGTTGCTCCTTGGGTCGGAGGCCTAGGTTCCATCTCCATTTCTTCATCATACTCATCACTTGAGTATTCCAACTCCCTTTCGCATCTCAGCATTCCTGACTTGCCTCTTACGAGCCCTTAGGAGGGATTCCAACACTTCGTGGTTGGCTTCGACAAAGGCTGGGCTAATAATGGGCTCCGGATTGGCTGATGTCGAAGTATGATGGTTGGGTGTTGTTTCTGGGTGAGAACGTGTTGTGAACGTGGAGGCGGTTATTGGGGGAAGGTTGTTAGAGTCATTGACTGGTATTGGCGCCAAGGTCGAGAAACCCGGTGGGGGAGTATCTTCTCTCCCTTGATCCATGCCGGAATAATAGTGAAAGTAGTTGGTTTGTTATAAGCTTGGAAATAACGAGACCAATTGTAGCGGTCCCACGGATGGCGCCACTGATTGTATAAATAATTGCACGACCAGGCCTTCGATGATGATCAAAGGATTTATGGGGTGTTGGGATTGCGCCAAGCTTGTTCTTAACCTGAAATAAGAAATACCAAGACACTACGTTAAGTGATTGCGTAGGGGTTGGACCCTGCGAACCACCTCCGGCGTGCGAGTAAGTATGTGTGATATGATAAGTAGGTTGTAATTTGCGAGAGTGAAGTTAACTTACATCGTCTTGGCCCGACTAAGCTATTTATAGGAGAGAAATAGGACTTAGTGGGCGGTTGCACTTTGTTCGGAGATCATGGGGGCGTCCCATGATTTGTGGTAACCGCTAGGGCTTTGTAGCCCACGATCTCTATTTTGGCGGGAAGGCCTAAAGGAAGAGGAGACGTGGGTATGACCAGGTCAAGAGGATTCTCCGTTGTAGTCCCTTCGAGAGGGATACCCCGAAGGGCTTAGGGCTTCGATTGGCGGGTTCCCACGTGGTAACCAATTCTTAGACGAATGGTTTTACGCCAATGAAACGTGTTAAGAGATTAACCTGGGCCTCCGAAGGGAGGGATTTCTACAGGCTCTAAGGGGAGTCCTTCGACCCGTTCGGAGGGTACATCATCAATATCTTTTCACATAACTATAGTTGTTGAAAACTTCAAACAATGTTGCTTCAAAATACATTTATGGTCAAATTTTGATAAATTTCAAAAACCATGCCTCCAAGAGAGAACACGCACCATTCATGGACAAACCTTGAGAACAATCACAATGCCTACATACTAAGTGATGATGTACCCTCCGAACGGGTCGAAGGACTCCCCTTCGAGCCTGTAGAAAGCCCTCTCTTCGGAGGCCCAGGTTAATCTCCTAACACGTTTCATTGGTGTAAAACCATTCGCCTGCGAACTGGTTACCATGTGGGAATCCGCCAATCGAAGCCTTAAGCCCTTCGGGGTATTCCTCTCAAAGGAACTAGCACGGAGAGCTATCCTGACCTGGTCAAACCCACGTCTCCTCTTCCCCTTGGCTTTCGCGCCAAAACAGAGATCGTGGGCTACAAAGCCCTAGCGGTTACCATATTTTATGGGACGCCCCCATGATCTCCGAATCATGCACAAACCGCCTACTAAGCCCTATTTCTCCCCTATAAATAGCTTAGTCGGGCTGGAACAAAGTAAGTTAACTTCACTCTCTCAATTTACGACCTACATTACCATTACACACACTTACTCGCACGCCGGAGGTGGTTCGCAGGGTCCAACCCCTGCGCAATCACTTAACGTAGTGTCTTCGTATTTCTTATTTCAGGTTAAGAACAAGCTTGGCGCAATCTCAACACCCCATTATTCCTTTGATCACCATCGAAGGCTTGGTTGTGCAATTATTTGTTCAATCAGTGGCGCCATCCGTGGGACCGCTACAATTGGTCTCGAAGGAGTTCCTGAGAGGGCTCCGACAAGGAGAGAAGGGGCGGTTACCGAAGGCTCTAACGGTAGGAGCCAACGAAGGGAAGAAGTGGGGGTGACTTTGCCTCCATTGCTAGCAGCTCATCTTGGAAGGACTGAAGCTGGGGTTCCGTTGCAGCCTTCTCACGCATCAGGCGTAGAAGGCAATCCGCCTACAATTAATATGGGAGGAAATCTTCCTCCCAATGGTATGTACCCCTCGTTCCAAACTCAGTCTTATCATCAGAATTTATATCCTCCAGTAAATGGACAGCCTAACAACCCAAGTCTCCCTCAAACTTATGGGAGCATACCCTTCGGGCATCCTATGGCGTACCCTCCGTATGCCATGGGAAACGGTTATCCGTTTGCCATGAATACACCTTATCAATCTTACCCAAGTCAAACTCTTATGGGAATGTCCCAAAGCAACAATCCCTATAATCCCGCGCCCATGCATGCACCACCTTATAATTATCTATACTCAGACCCTATGGGTTCAGCTACACCCTTCGTTAGGTGGATAGAAGATTACCCATTGCCTGATGGGCTGAAAATGCCTTCACACATTGGGACTTATGATGGGAAGGGGGATCCGGACAATTTCTTACACTTGTTCGAAGGGGCTATCAAGATGCAAAAATGGGTTATGCCGGTGGCCTGTCACATGTTTACATACACCCTACGGGATTCTGCTCGTATTTGGTGGAATGGGCAAAAGTCCGGTAGCATCATTAATCTTGATGATCTTAAGGCTAAGTTCCGGTCACACTACAGTCAGCAAAAGAAGTTCACAAGGACTCATTTAACGGTGCACAACATCAAACAAAAGGAAAACGAAAGCACAAGGGCCTTCGTTACTAGGTACACCGATGAGACTTTACAGATTTTGGGTCTTCATGAAGATCAGCGTATTTCGGGTTTCGTACATGGTCTTCGAAATCGAAGTTTGGTGGAATTCTTGTCCACCGACCTTCCGACAACTTACAAAGGGTTAATGGAAAAGACGTATACTTGGATCGAAGCGAAAGAGGTGTCCACTAACAGGGCTCCGATAGACAGAGACAACAGCAACAAGTTTTCAAAGCATTCTTCGTGGGAAGGGTCAAAGAACAAGAACAAGAACAGAGACAGGTTTTCTCCGTACAACAAGGGTCCCAACCACGGTTTGTTAAGCAGTCTAACCAAGTCTCCAAAGGAAATACTTGCTACGGAGAGGGCTGCTAAGGCCTTCGAAGCACCCCCTCGTATGACAAGTAAGGGCAAACACAGGGATACCAGCAAGTATTGTCACTTTCACGAAGATTATGGTCATGATACGAACAGTTGTAGAGAATTAAAGAAACAGATAGAAGAAGCTGTGAATTCAGGGCAATTGGCACACCTGGTGAAGGGAATAAAGAAGGGAAAGGAAAAAATGACCGACACTCCATTGGCTAAAGATACTACTCCTCTCGAAGCCCCAATACTCATGGTTCATTGGGGCGAAACCAGTTTGAAGAGAAAGGTGCCGGAGCCGGAGACTAACGAAATAAGGGAGATAACGTTTCCCCCTATCGCAGGCAAGGTTTCTTCGAATGATCCAGTAGTCATCGAAGTTCTCATTTCTAACCAGGGAATAAATGGAGCTTGTATGGACTGCGGAAGCCCTTGTGAAATCATATATGAGCATTGCTTCCGAATGCTCGAGCCTTCGATCAAATCTCAAAGGGTTGACTCGAAGATACCCTTGGTAGGATTCTCTGGCAAGCATTCGTGGCCTCTGGGAGAAGTTCCATTAGAGGTAACCATTGGAGAAGGCAAGCTCGCAAAGTTGGGACAGTATCAGCATGAGTGGGTTGATAAGCTACCCAAAATCCTGAGGGCATATAAGAATATGTCCTTCAAATAAACGCTAGCAAAGCCAAGTCGAAGGGTCCAGTGGCAAAGAGAGATGCTGCGAAAACAAAGCATGCGAGCCCGAAGAACTGGATACTAGCTTTCGTAAGTTTTTACATATAAGACTTATTATTTCTTTTAAAGCACTTAGTTGTTTTTCAATTTCATGTAACGCATTCTTCTCACATGGAAAGAAGCATTAATGGTAGGTGTCTTAGTATTCATTTCTACAAATGATGTAATCCTCCCTACCCACTTAATGATATAACGCATTTCCCTCAAAATCTCTTGTTTCGTTTTATACAACAAAGATTTGTTCAGCCAAGTACTTTACAAGTTTCAATGTCGAAGGATGAAGCAAGGCACATGTCTTGTATACAAATAGCATCCATTACAATTCAC
The DNA here is from genome assembly GCA_021014915.2 of Artemisia tridentata subsp. tridentata. Classification (NCBI taxonomy): domain Eukaryota; kingdom Viridiplantae; phylum Streptophyta; class Magnoliopsida; order Asterales; family Asteraceae; genus Artemisia; species Artemisia tridentata. Next base: position 351,787,660 of record CP139508.1, read on the forward strand.
ATTAACTTTCCTATAAAGTCTTAGGGTAATAAAAGCCCTATGCAACTTAAGGATAAAGACGGAGTGGGTCGCGACCCTCTGTCGCAGTCAAATTATACGATTGCCAAAATCTTGGTCCAAAATACACACAATGAGGATATAAGCTCAGGATGTATGTTTACGTTTTTTAAAGAAAAGAAAAAGTATGAGAAGACAAGCATGATATCAAAAACGGGACGTAATCCCTAAGATTGGCATTTATAAGGCCATATCCAACATAAACATAAGAATAATTGTCTAAGTTTCTGGCCGAAGCCTAGACATACGAAAGATAAATTGTTCAAACAGGCACGCGCCTGACAAAAGCACCATAAATTGTTAAACACAAAGGCACATGCCTTCAACCATGATAAATTGTTTAGAAAGGGGTACACGCTACCCCCAGAGACTGAATTAATGCCCACACGGCAACCTTCAAGCATTTTTAGAAGAGTTTGGATCCTCTTGGTGAACTGGAGACATAGGCTTCACGGATAAGGTCCTCTTGGTTGGGGACGGAGGTTGTATCTTCTTTGGTTTTTTGGAGAGGAGATCTTCGATGGAGGCTGAAAGATCTTTGGTTGCTTCGACAAGGAAGGGGTACTCTGCTGTGGTAAATGCGTTGCCGGCTTCATCATATTCTCGCACAGAATTCAGACGTTAGTATGGTACCTCCGACAGCACAACTGGTTTTTTGGTCTCAGCAACCTCCTCCAAAGTTGTGCACTTTCCATGAAATATAGCCGCATTTACTAGCTTCCTTACAACCTCCCCCACCTCATCGCTATGGTATAGCTCCATAGCAATGTAGGGGACAACTTTCGATACAACCTCAGCCCTATCTCTCCTCAAACTTTGGCATTCAAACTTCAACTCATCCAACTCTTGACAGCGCTTGACATCCTGCTTCACCAATCTGACCCTCTCAGTTTCCAAACCAGCACATTTAGACTCCAGGGCACTCACCTGGGTTTTATAACTAACAACTTTAGCCTCCTCCACCTTTAGCCTACCACACTCAGCCTGCGACCTCTTCAACTGCTCTTCAAGATCTTCCATCTTTGCTCGAAGGGCCTCGTATCTTGGATGCTTCTCAAAATCTGCCATTGCTTCATCACATCTGGACTCCAACTTAGCATAGTTCTCCTCCCTCTCTTTCTCCCTAGCTACAATGATAGCAACCTCCTCCTTAGCCTCCTTAACCTTGTTAATCAATGCCCTTGTACGAAAACTAAAATGGTTATCCAACATGGCCTGCCGGGTGTAACTCTTGTCATAGAGATCACACAACTTTTCAATAGACATCTCAGTCATCGTTTTCCTCCAAGAAGCGGGAGTGACATTTTCAACAAGCAAGCGGCAGGAAAGGGCATCAGGCAGCTCCCTGGTGTTGGGCAGCCCTAAATAAAGAAGAAAAGCAAGAAAAACATAAGATACGGAGCATTTTAAAGAAAAGAAAAATGAAGAGTGGTTTGCCCACCATGAATGTCATCATCACCAATTTCTTCAGTCGAGTACATCAGGGTTTTTCCACGAGCTTTCTCTACTTTTTGTTTGATATTCCTCGATGTGGGGGTGGGAGCATTGGATTTCCTCTTTGGGGCAGTCTTGATAGCTTTGGCACTAGTACCTTTCCTAGTCCTCACCCTGTCTGCAATACCAGAGGAGCCCATGATCTTCAGTTGATCAGAATCGGAAGGTGGGTCATTGGAATCAGCAATATCCTCCACCAAAAGAGGGGTTTCCTCAACACTCACTGGCTTAGTAGGAGGAAGTATTGAAAGAGGTTTCACTGCAGAGGCATCGACATCATTATTGTTAACAGATCTAGATGGAGATCCAACTCCATAGCTTGCATCTTGAGGCTCCCTTGGAATGAAGCTAACTTCCTTAGCACCTCCGGCAACAACAAAATTCCTGAAAGCCATCTCTGCAAAAACAAACGAAAAGGAGATGAATATCAGCAGATAAGTTATTTCAATTATTTAAATAAGATATATACATACTTTTTCCTTCACAAATTATTTCAGGTGATGACGGAGACCCGTCCCAGCTGTCACTTAAACCAGCCATGTACAATATAGGCTCCGGAAATGTTTGGACGTTAGCAGGATGGCGTGCAAGACGCTGGTACAAGGGGTCGCTCCTTATCTCATAGGGAAGAGGGTCATTGTACTTCTTCTCATCATACATGTTTGCTTCATCCAACAATGCTGGATACTCAGGAGGTATGATGGTACTCTCAACATAGAAAAACTGTCCTTTCCAGTTTCTAATATTTGAAAAGGGTTTCGTCACAAGAACAGGCACGTCATGTTCACCCCTTTTGGCAATGGTTACCCAATCTCCACCAGGATAGAGATTAACAAAACCCCTAAGCACCTCCAATGTGGGTTCATGTCCGTACGCTTTACACATTACGATGTAAGTGGTCAACTTAGCAAGACCAAAAGGGTTTAACCTAGAAATATGCACCTGATAGTATTGTAGAAACTCTAAAATCAAGGGATGAATGGGTATCCTAAGATTCGATTGAGTGAATGCATGCACATACAAACCCACAAACCCTTCGGGAGCATCGAAAATATTTTGTTTCTTACTAGGGAGCATGATTTGGTACTCCGAGGGTATAGGGTAATCAAGTAGGAACTCAGATAAGGCTTGTTTCGACAAGGTACAGGTCTGTTGCCTAATAATTCGCTTAGCGGCCATGCTCATATTAAAAGAATAAAAGATCAAGGAAAGATTATTGGAATTTTACCTTTTGGTTCCAACGGAAGCACAAGATTGCAGATCAATGTGTATATTTTGGGCGGAGGTAAAATGAGCTAGGGTTTAATTATTTTGGGTTTATGTACCCAGAAGGTTTTGATCCCAAGCGCACACGTGTACACCTAACTTTGAAGATCTTACGGATCTTAAACGGGCATTTAAATTTTGAAGTGATGTTTGCTAGTACCGATTAAATAAGCCGTTTGAGTTTACAGCCCAAGTGGGAGGATAATCATTAGCCCGCATTAAATGCGCGGTTTGGTTAGTCATTTATTTTCGCACGGGAATGTAATTTGATAGGTATAATGCATTTTGATTTGAGAGTCGAATGCAATTTATACTCGTACGTATATATCACTTTCGACTGGGGGGCTTGATGAAGTACCCTCCGAACGGGTCGAAGGACTCCCCTTCGAGCCTGTAGAAAGCCTCTCTTCAGAGGCCTAGGTTAATCTCCTAACACGTTTCATTGGCGTAAAACCATTCGCCTGCGAACTGGTTACCATGTGGGAATTCGCCAATCGAAGCCTTAAGCCCTTCGGGGTATTCCTCTCGAAGGAACTAGCACGGAGAGCTATCTTGACCTGGTCAAACACACGTCTCCTCTTCCCCTTGGCTTTCCCGCCAAAACAGAGATCGTGGGCTACAAAGCCCTAGCGGTTACCATATTTCATGGGACGCCCCCATGATCTACGAATCATGCGCAAACCGCCCACTAAGCCCTATTTCTCCCCTATAAATAGCTTAGTCGGGCTGGAACAAAGTAAGTTAACTTCACTCTCTCAATTTACGACCTACATTACCATTACACACACTTACTCGCACGCCGGAGGTGGTTCGCAGGGTCCAACCCCTGCGCAATCATTTAATGTAGTGTCTTCATATTTCTTATTTCAGGTTAAGAACAAGCTTGGCGCAATCTCAAAACCCCATTATTCCTTGGATCACCATCGAAGGCTTGGTTGTGCAATTATTTGTTCAATCACAATGCCTACATACTAAGCAACCTTAGAAGTGAATCGAACACCTCTGTCCGAGACTGTCAATAGCAGTTTGCCGTGCATTGACACTATTCTTTCAAAGTACAACTTTCCTACTCATCCCAGAGGATAAGACTCTTGTGTTGATCGAAACTCGTTGGATTAAACAATCAATGTTACTCCAGAGACAACGTGCTCTTTTTCGAAGTCCTAGATAAGTTAGTCACATTAGGACATGACTTTACTATTACATTTGGGTACAAGAAGTTGCACTGAACCATAAGATCTTTGGCTTTCACTTGTAACCAAATCTATCAACGTAGTGTTCACTTGGCAACAATTTTGAGTCATTATATATTATAGTCATGCCTAGAGAAATTGAGCACTTAGACGTAAGAGTTTTGCCTAATAATGATCTTCGAGCATTCCAGATCATTGACACCAGGTCCTGCCCATAGACCATCTGATTCATAGACCATCGTATTCAACTATTCGTGGATACCTGACGACACGTTCTTCCTTGATGTTTTCACACAAAGGGCTTTTCCCTTAAAAGCATTTTATCCACTGTGAAGCTACTAGTGATCTCGATTCTCATTCATCGAACCCTATTGAAATCGATTCCTTCCTTTCGGATAAGTACGTCAACAAACACTTCCTACATAATAAGAACACCAACATCGAAAACTCTTTACTAACACCGTTCACACTTTTCCTGAGTATTAGAACCTCCTTACGAAACGTAGGCATAAGAACCTTGTGATTTGAGCGGATAAGACACTGCGTACCATACTAATACTGCCTTTTATGATATTACTTCAAAACTACGACTGCCAACTCTCTGCCATGAGTTGGATATTCCTTCTCATTCTTTCCAATTACCTTGGAACAACTTTCTTCACATTAGGAAGCTTTCATTTTACTTCTTCAACCCTCATTGACGACAATAGTCCTTCCATTCGGAGACACAGCCTTGATGATTTTTCTAACACGTATGATTTTCTCCCCTGCGACTGTTGGTCAACAACTCCCTCCCAATAGCCACAACAAATCCACTTAACTACACTATAATCTATTCCACCATATTTTCTCCCCATCAATGCCCCTGAGAATACCATCAATGATTCCTTCAGCAATAAAATTTTTCTCCATCCACAAAATTTTCAGCTAGCGCTCTATTTAATTCCTTCGATCCACGACTCATGCGACGACATGAAGAAGAAATTGCAAAGCATCTTTTGGCATCAGACGTCGGACAGAAGCAAGTATGTTACAGACGAGGAAGATACCAGACACAACACCCGATGCTACCCTTACTTTCTCATCAATCTCTTTAAAAGCTCGTCATTTTTCCTTAGATTCTCCAGTTTTCTTGTCATGTTGATCTTTTCGATAGCGACTCATATCATAGTTTACCTCTTTGACGAATACATCGACTCTTGCGAGTCCACGGAGACCACAATCTTCACAGTTCAACTAAGTAGGTGCAGCCTCACGTAAAGTGACCTGAATGGCTACACTAGTATCAAGCGATCGTGCCAAATCTATGTCGTGCCATACTCATACACCATTTCGCGCCAGTAAGTTTCATTTCAGAAGATTTTTTTCATTCTTACGGCACTGAAAATCTCCATTGCTTATACAAAACCGTAGTAGCTACAAATCCTACAAACCATTTTGGATCTCGATGAAGACTGGTTAGATAACGACTGGTTCCCCTTTCTTCATGGATACTCGATGTTCTGCAAAGCGTCGTGACTCGACGATAATTCTTTACATACGCCATGGCTACTTCAGCTTGTCTCTTCAAGTTTGGGAAACCTCCTTAAAAGCCTACCTACGTAGTCTCATAGACAGAGCTTCTTTCCCTGCCACCTCTACCAATTTTTCTCTGAGTGACACAATTTCCTTGATAGTACCCTCGATTTTCTTCGCTAATCTCGCCAATCCTAGCCGTAGGTACCTATTCATTTGTTTTGAGCAATTCCTGAATTGAGCCAAATCATCGAAGACGTTAAATTCCTTTTTCTCAACAACTTGATACGTAGTCTAATCTCGTGACAGTTCTTGTTTGATGAGTTGCGAGATGTAGCTAAAATCAAGTTGTTACTTAGTTTAAGGTTTCGATGATTTTGCTTGAAGACGGAACGGCTTATTCCATCGTAACTTAGCCACCCGATAGTTACCTTTGACTACCCGCCTCATGACACTTGACCGATGTCGTTGTACCGATCAAAAATAAACCTAATTACCTTATGCTAGATAGGGCAAGCGGGTATCATATCAACGAGGAGTATGTGGTTTTAATTTAAGTTTTGGGGTGATCACTGATCAATAAAAGTTTTGGTTTGTTTAAAACTTAATAATAAAACTATTAATTAACTAGAAAGCGAATAATCAATAAAAAGTAAATAAACAAAGAAAAATTAAAGAAGCAAATAAAAATAAGATTCGTAAATAGTTGAGTAAAAAGCAATCCCTCCCGGCTCCGGATATATTGATATGAATGTTGCTCTGTGTCTTCGAATCAAATCCCCAATTGGCGGCTGACCTCTTTCTGTGAATGGTAGAATATTGTGTAAAACAAAAGGGTTTTTTTTTTTTTTTTTTTTTTTTTTTCTCTTTTTTTTTCTTCTGCCCGAATACATAAAACAAAGGATGAAACCCTTCTGTTTTTTGTCTACTCTTCACGCCAAAACAGCCCAGCCAAAAGCCCTAATAAAAATTACATGTGGGCTTTTTCTTTTCTTTCTTTCATTTATGTATAATCAAGGACCAAAATAGGCTAAAAGCTAATACCACGAACTGACTTTTCTAGCAGATTAAATCACGAGCTAACTTCAGATTTTCGGGTATTTTATCCCCTAAAAATAAAGATCTCTTTTTTCTTTTTCCGTGGCCTTTTGAATCACCTAAAACGGAGCTCGGACGAAAAAGTTATGACCAAAACACTGTGACAATGTCCAAATCTCTCTTGTCTTCATTTTAAACTTGTAATATCGCAATTTTAGCTCCTTTTTGTGCATAGCCTACATAACCACAAAACACCCTCAATGTACATGTATAACGACGAATAACAATGCAACAATGCGTAATTAACATGCTATGAGGTATATGTAAAATACACCGATCAAACCTCCCCAACTTAACCCTTACTCGTCCCGAGAAAGAAATCTACTATATCTTAGCATGTTAATTACATAGTTTTTAATCATACTATTGAAATTACATCAAAAAGATCAAATTCAACCTAGTACACTAATAACCATCCTATATGACCAATAATCCAAAATGATTACCAATATTTTTTGTCCTTCTTAAACACTTAACATAACCGTTCCCATTGGTTCCATTTACTTTATGTTTCATATAATTAACCATGTGCCCAACATACTTAGTACACCCCTATAATCAATCTAAACATATATCCAAAACAAGAGGTGAGAATACCTTATACCTTTTATAATACCGGAGTTTTTATACCATAGGAGCAAACTTTTTAAGAGCACATAAGCTATCATACATTAACTTACATATTTTCACTTTTTACTTAGTTTTCGCACATGAATTTTACTTTTGCTCATAACATACATAAGCTCCTTTTTTAGCCATCCGGAACCGTTTCTTATACAAGTCATCCCGAATGCTTTATACACTCCTTTTAAGGTTGATATAAAGACCAATCATTCGGATGTATGAATATCTATCCTATAGGTGTATACTAAGACACATCGGCACACGGGAACCGGTTAATTTAGTCCATTTTAATTAAATGGGAACAATTATGCTTCGTGCCTACTGGTATATCATATAATACCCGTTAAATCTCAAACATATATTAATTATAACCTAAGTATTTATGAGACAATAATTGAACTTTATGTATTATACTAAATCATAACAATCATATAATATGCATATGTATAGCTTGGTCACGCCTAAATGAAATTTTGCATGGGCTGAATAAATGAGATTCTTGGACAGTAACCTAAACCGAATACTAGCCCAAGCCCAAAATTAAACTAAATATAGAAATTTACTATCACAATCCCATATTACACGGTAATATTTGAGTTGCTTCTATCCTTTCACTCGGTTTTCCCTATACCGATTACCTTTCATAAACACAAATAAAACCCTAAACAAATATACACTAAACGGCTGGTCTTTGGCTCCAAGAAAATCAAGTTCGAAGAGGGTATAACCAAGGTGGGTGATCGACTTCTGTTTGTTCTAGCAGTGGTGTGTTCGTGGAGGTGATCGGCTGTTGGTGTAATATTAGTTCGCTAGTGTGGTCTTGATTTCGAATAAGGGTTGGTTCTGGTTTCCTGTTTGCCTCGTTAAAACTGCCTCAAGGTATCCCCGTCTCTTTGTGTTTCCTCCATTCGACACTCACCTAGGATGTATAAAATCAGAATACCACATATAAATATGTCACATAAAATCATGAACTTTGGAACCTCTATATGTCGATCTTGTTCTTGTTTTGCTATTAGAATATGGTGGTTATATACGTCTTAAATCTGGTCATGTGAGCCTTAGTATGTTCAGTTAAATCGACCTTAAAAACCTGGATAATTATATGTCGACCTTGTTTTCTATTCTTGCTATTTGAATCTGTGATGTTATACGTTTGAATCTGGTCTTTCGACACTCGTCTAGATCACTAATATACAATCTGAAAGCTGGCTTTTAAACATAAGAAATATTCAATGGGATTCATTATTGCATGACCTCGTTTCGTGTTTGCTGCTGTCGCATGGTGTCATAGCATTCCCAGTTTAATACATAAAGCAAGGGTGATTATGTGTGGGTCGTATATATAAGATATATGTGTGTGTGTGCATGAGATTAACTAGTAGTGTCTGTTCGAGGGTGTTTTGGTTTGGTTTGAGAGGTCACAATGATAGTGCATTTAAGGGTATTGGTGGTTCGATATTTTTGGACTCGTTAGTTATAAAACGTTTTGGCTAAAATGGGAATTAACAAGGGCTAAGTTTTGGAGTTTAAAACGATTTAGTAAACAAAAAGGGTTGTGGCCTTAGTTCGTATTTTTGGGTCGATCATGTGTGGTGTTGATCTCGTAAATGTGGGTTAACAAAAGGGTCTCGGGTCTACTTTAAAGTTGAGTTGAGTTAAGAATTAAACAACATAAGAGAAATAATGTGCATGCATTCATAATCGGCTAAAAACTAATATTGATCTTACATTTTCACAATTTGCATAATAGACCCTATACATTAATATATTGACACTTTAAACCCTAAACTAATATAATTTGTCTTTTAAACCCTAAACTACTATATAAATCGTATTAAACCTTTAAGTTATTAAATTGTCAATTATAACACTAATTCGGGAAATTTACTTAATCGAGAACTTACTAATTAAGGACACTTATTAATTCAGGAAACCTGATAAAATGAAAGGCATACTAAAATAAGTAACCTAATGCAATTGGACATAGAATAATACTTGATTATTATATTCGTGTAGATCCGGTGTAGCGGGAGGAGTTCTCATCTTGTGTGATCATCTTTTACTTCCTTGTTTGCTTTCGTTAAGGTACAGATATTCTATCCCTTTTCAGTAGGGGTTCTCTCATGACTTCGATCTTGTACTTTTGATACGTATTAGGATTCCCTAATGCCATTGCTATGCTTCCTCATTATTTGACTTCTTTGATTTGAATCCTTTGCTTTGAATCTTTGATATTTGAACCTTTGCTTTGGACCTTTGATTTGGACCTTTGATATTTGAACCTTCGATATGAACCATTGCTATGATCCCTTTTGATATGATTCATGATATGATATGACATTCGTTGTTACCCATTTGATTTGATATGATTTGTTTGATATACTATGATAATATGCTTTGTTTCGTTTCGTATTCTTATGCCCGAGTTTACTAACTAGTCATGGAGGTACCATGGCCATGTCATTGAGGCACCAATGGCATGACACTTTCTGTGGAGGTGTGATTGATCCACGGCGTCCCCATTTCGATATATTATGATATGTGATCACTTGGCCATTTTGACATATGTGTAGACCTGTCATGCGAGCAGGATATATATATATGATTTTGTTTTGCAGGGGGCGTATGGATGCATCCTAGGCTTTCTTTCGTTTAGGTAAGATTTTGTAGTGTGATGGCCGTACATGCTCTGTACCCCATTCACCTTTGGGAGTATGAACGACTCCATGTGGTACTTAGAGGTCTCCCCTCTTTGAATCTTTCGATATGTGACATTGTGTGATTATGTGATTATGTGATTTCGAGATCTATCGAGTACCTCGGTAGGTCAGCTCGTGGCTTTCCTATATTTCTTTATGTCTATTCAAGTACCTTGTTTAGACAATCCTTTGTTGTTACGTGCTCATTGTTTCTCTTATGATTGTGCTTATGTTGATACCTTTTTTATGCTTTATTTCCCTATGAGTTGTGATACATTATGCCATCTTCGATCTTTCTCTTTTCGTTGGCTTATTACTTTGCTTTGCATATATATCTGTTCACTGAGCTTTTTATGCTCAGCCGCGTTTTCTTTTCCATGCGGCAGGTAATAAGCGGGATGCTGGGCTCGAGTGTTGAGAGTAGGAGCTTAGAGACCTACACCTTAGTTTCCCCATTTGTTTTGAACTATTTTGGATTGATGTTGGATGTTATGTTATTTCTTTTCTTTTAAGTACCTTGTTGGAACTTTGGAATTTTCTAAGTCATGATGATCTTGACTTACTTATTTATAAGACTTCCGCTTGTGTTATGATCTTTGTATGCTTTGATATGTCACCATAATGTGACGCTTTTACCCTTTATCGGGTAGGGGTGTTACAATTATGGTATCAGAGCCAGGTTGTGACTCTTAGACCTTAGGGCTTGACCTGTGAGGATTGGGTAGACATTAGGCTTCCCTTTTGATTCGGTCTTTCCTTCGTATTTTGATCCCACCTTGTTTTGTTTTCGCTGATTCGTTTATGATCTTTCAGATGGTTACTACTCGCAATCAGGATGATTTTACTAGCAACCCTGCTTTTGAGGATGCCGTTCAACGGACCGTCAACGCACTTTTACCAAATCTCTCTGCCCAAATCCGGGAAGAAGTGCGTCAAGAGATGGTAATGGTGCTGGTGGTTCTGGTGGCGGGAACCCACCCGATACCATCCACACCTGGTTGGAGAGGTTCAATAAGCAGAAACCTCGTTCGTTCAGTTCAGTTACTTCTCCAGATGATGCGGAGCACTGGATTGCTCACATGGAGAAAATATTTGATGTGTTGGGATGTGGTGATCTTTTTAAGGCGCGCCTGGCTACTTACAAGTTCGAGGGGGATGCCCTCAGTTGGTGGAAGACGTACAAGGCTGCCAAAGGAGGGAATGACTATGTTGCTACCTTATCATGGAATGCTTTCCGTGATATCTTCTTCTTCCAATACTTTCCTCTATCTGAGAAGGAGAGGTATGAAAGAGAGTATCACACGATCTCTATGTACGACAGGGAGACCAGCACGGAATTCATGAAGAGATTTGTGCGTCTAGCTGGATTTTTAGGGGAAAAGGCTGGTACACCGGGGGAACAGGCTAAGAAATTTAAGTGGGCACTCAGGAAGGATCTTTTGGATGGATTCGTGAACGTGCACTTTGATGATGTCGCTGGGGTTGCGAATGCTGTTCGCAACATTTAGATTGCAGAAGAGAGGGGTAAGCAGGGGGTTAAGAGAAACTTTGATGGTGAACGTGTCCGACCAGCTCACGGAACAATCAGCGGGGCAGTGACTTTAAGGGAAATGATCGTAGGATTTATGATACGAGGGGATCCGATAGGCAGGGTAATGACCTTCGTGGATATGATAATCGGGGGTATGGTAGACAGAATGATCGTCGGAGTTATGATGCTCGTGGATCTGACAGACAGGGGTATGGCAACCAGAGGTCAGGTCGAGACCAACAGCAGAGGGGACAGCAGGATTATCGGACTGCGGGTGCATCTGAACAGAAAGGGCGTGTGGATGCGAATATTTGCCAGACATGTGGGAAGTCACACCCTGGGAGACAGTGTCATAGGATTTCGGGGGCATGTTTTAACTGCAGTCAGACGGGACACCTGGCTAGAGATTGTCCTAAGCCAGTTGGATATAACAACCGGGGTTCTGGTGGAGATCGTCAGCCGGCTACTACTGGCCGAGTTCATGCCTTGACCAGGCACCAGGCTGCTAACGCTTCAGGTACCGTTTCGGGCACTCTACGTTTATTTGATCGCGTGGCTTTTGTTTTATTTGATACGGGCGCTACGCATTCTGTGATATCCATTTCTTTTGCTAAACATACTAATACACCTGCAACACCATTAAAACATCATCTATCCATCTCTACTCCGGTGAAAAATTGTGTTATTATTGATCGGGAATTCTTGAACTGTCCCATACATCTTGGCGATAAGATTCGTCCTGCGAACTTACTTCCTTTGGACATGTACGATTTTGATATCATTTTGGGGATGGACTGGTTATCTGAGCACCGGGCGACCATTGATTGTCATAACAGACGAGTTCTATTTGGCGATTTACGTACTCCTGAATTTTGCTACCAAGGTTATCAACCTGGTAATTCTATCAAAATCATTTCGGCTTTGAAAGCTCGTTCACTACTTTCACATGGCTGGGAAGGGTTTCTAGCATCGATTAAGGATACTTCCTTGGATAATCCTTGTCTCGAGAACATTTCCATTGTTTTTGATTTTCCTGATGTTTTTCCTGATGAGATGCCGGGTATGCCACCCGCACGTGAGGTTGAATTCAGTATTGATTTGATTCCGGGTGCTGAACCCATTTCCAAAGCTCCTTATCGTATGGCACCTATTGAACTGAAGGAGTTGAAAGAACAATTACAGGAACTTCTAAATTGTGGTTTCATCCGCCCGAGTGTTTCGCCTTGGGGTGCTCCCGTGTTATTTGTGAAGAAGAAGGATGGGAGTATGAGATTATGCATTGATTATCGCGAGCTGAATCGCATTACTATTCGTAACCGTTATCCGCTTCCTCGTATCGACGACTTGTTTGATCAGCTCCAGGGGGCAAAATTTTTCTCTAAGATTGACTTGAGATCGGGATACCATCAGTTGCGAGTGAAGGAGCAAGATGTTCCTAAGACCGCTTTCCGCACTAGATATGGTCACTACGAATTTCTCGTTATGCCTTTTGGTTTGACGAATGCTCCAGCCGTTTTTATGGACTTAATGAATCGTGTTTTCCATGAGTACCTCGACAAGTTTGTCATTGTGTTCATCGATGATATTTTGGTGTATTCTAAAACAAAAGAGGAGCATGAGTATCATCTTCGTACCGTTTTGGGAATCCTACGACAAGTGAAGTTGTATGCTAAATTCTCTAAGTGCGAGTTCTGGTTGGGGCAAGTTGCTTTTCTAGGTCATATTGTATCCGCCGATGGTATTACCATGGATCCGGCAAAGGTTGAGGCTATCACCAAGTGGCCGAGGCCTACTAATGTGACCGAAGTCAGAAGTTTCTTAGGGCTTGCTGGCTATTATCGGAGATTTGTTGAGGGGTTTTCACGATTAGCTTTGCCGATGACGAAACTTATGCGAAAGGGTGAGAAGTTTGAGTGGACCGACGAAAGGGAGCAGAGTTCTGAGGAGCTAAAGAAGAGATTAGTTTCTGCTCCTATACTTACTCTTCCATCTGGTACGGGCGGTTATCAAATCTACAGTGACGCTTCAAAGAAAGGGTTGGGTTGTGTACTCATGCAGCATGGGAAGGTGATTACCTATGCGTCTCGACAGTTGAAACCTTATGAGGAGAATTACCCAACTCATGATCTGGAACTGGCGGCGGTGATTTTTGCGCTTAAGATTTGGAGGCATTATCTTTATAGTGAGTCTTGTGATATCTTCACGGATCATAAGAGTCTCAAATATATTTTCACGCAGAAAGAGCTGAATATGAGGCAAAGGCGCTGGTTGGAACTTTTGAAAGATTACGATGCAACATTCAGTACCATCTGGGTAAAGCGAATGTTGTAGAAGATGCCCTTAGTAGGAAATCAGGTATGATTGCTAGTCTGGAGATTGAGCCTCGATTACTCAACGATTTGGAACAGTTGGATATAGAACTATGCATTCGGGGTTATGATGGATACTGGGCTAGTCTAAAGGTTGAATCAAACCTTATCATGCGGATTAAAGAAGCTCAGAAGGATGATGGCGAGTTATGGTCCATCGTTCAGAACGTAGAGGAAGGGAAACAGACGGAGTTTCGGGTCGATGACGACGGCATTGTTTGGTTTGGTAATCGTCTATGTGTTCATAATGATTCCTCGCTTCGTGAAACTGTGTTGTCTGAAGCACACAGTTCCCCATTCACTATTCATCCAGGTTCTACCAAGATGTACCGAGATTTAAAACAGCATTTCTAGTGGAACAGCATGAAACAAGATGTAGCGTTGCATGTGGCTAAGTGCATGACCTGTCAGCAGGTTAAAATTGAGCATCGGCGCACTAGTGGTCTACTACAGCCGTTAGAAATTCCTACATGGAAGTGGGACCAGATTTCCATGGACTTTGTTACAGGTTTGCCACGTACTCTTCGGAAGAACGACGCTATTTGGGTGGTTGTTGACCGTCTTACCAAATCCGCGCATTTCTTACCTATTCGGAAAGAGTATTCCATTGCTAGATTGACAGAAATCTTCCGTTAGGAAATTGTTCGTTTACATGGCACTCCAGCGGCCATTGTATCGGATAGAGATCCGCGTTTTACCTCACGTTTCTGGAGGGGTTTGAACAAAGCTTGGAGTACCCAACTTAAGTTTAGTACGGCTTTTCATCCGCAGACCGACGGGCAGTCAGAACGCACTATACAGACTTTGGAAGATATGCTGAGAGCTTGTGCTTTGGAGTGGACTGGACATTGGGATGATTACTTATGTTTGGTGGAGTTCGCTTATAACAACAGCTGGCATGCGAGTATTAAGGCAGCACCGTTCGAGTTGCTATATGGTAGGAAGTGTAGGGCACCCATATGTTGGAATGAGGTGGGTGAACGTATTATTGAGGGTCCCGAATTGATCGCAGAGACCAATGAGAAAGTGGCTACCGCTACTGAGAAGCTCAAGGAAGCTAGAGCTAGGCAGAAAAGTTATGCGGATCGTCACCGTCGTGCTTTAGAGTTTAGTCCAGGAGATCGCGTTTTTCTTAAGGTTTCTCCATTTCGTGGGGTTAAACGTTTTGGTATTCAGGGGAAACTTAGTCCGCGTTACATTGGACCGTTTGAGATCTTAGACCGCGTTGGTGAAGTTTCGTACCGTTTGGCATTACCTCCACAACTCTCTCATGTGCATAATGTATTCCATGTATCACTCCTGAGGGGATATAACTACCATCCTCTCCATGTTGCTTCTTATCCATTTGATCAGATTCGGGAAGATTTATCTTTTGTTGAGGAGCCTGAAGCTATTTTGGAGCGTCAGGATCGAGTCATGAGAACTAAAACCATTCCTTTCGTTAAGATACTTTGGAAAAACCATCCCGAGAGCGAGGCTACTTGGGAAACGGAGGAGTCTATGCGTGCTAGTTATCCACATCTCTTTTCGTGATTCGGTACGTTTCGTTTGATTTCTTATCTCAATTTCGCGGACGAAATTTTCTTTTTAGAAGGGGAGAATTATAATACCCGTTAAATCTCAAACATATATTAATTATAACCTAAGTATTTATGAGACAAAAATTGAACTTTATGTATTATACTAAATCATAACAATCATATAATATGCATATGTATAGCTTGGTCACGCCTAAATGAAATTTTGCATGGGCTGAATAAATGAGATTCTTGGACAGTAACCTAAACCGAATACTAGCCCAAGCCCAAAATTAAACTAAATATAGAAATTTACTATCACAATCCCATATTACACGGTAATCTTTGATTTGCTTCTATCCTTTCACTCGGTTTTCCCTATACCGATTACCTTTCATAAACACAAATAAAACCCTAAACAAATATACACTAAACGGCTGGTCTTTGGCTCCAAGAAAATCAAGTTCGAAGAGGGTATAACCAAGGTGGGTGATCGACTTCTGTTTGTTCTAGCAGTGGTGTGTTCGTGGAGGTGATCGGCTGTTGGTGTAATATTAGTTCGCTAGTGTGGTCTTGATTTCGAATAAGGGTTGGTTCTGGTTTCCTATTTGCCTCGTTAAAACTGCCTCAAGGTATCCCCGTCTCTTTGTGTTTCCTCCATTCGACACTCACCTAGGATGTATAAAATCAGAATACCACATATAAATATGTCAAATAAAATCATGAACTTTGGAACCTCTATATGTCGATCTTGTTCTTGTTTTGCTATTAGAATATGGTGGTTATATACGTCTTAAATCTGGTCATGTGAGTCTTAGTATGTCCAGATATATCGACCTTAAAAACCTGGATAATGATATGTCGACCTTGTTTTCTATTCTTGCTATTTGAATCTGTGATGTTATACGTTTGAATCTGGTCTTTCGACACTCGTCTCGATCACTAATTTACAATCTGAAAGCTGGTTATTAAACGTAAGAAATATACAATGGGATTCGTTATTGCATGATCTCGTTTCGTGTTTGCTGCTGTCGCATGGTGTAAAAGCATTCCCATTTTAATACATAAAGCAAGGGTGATTGAATGTGTGGGTCGTATATATAAGAAATATGTGTGCGTGTGCATGAGATTAACTAGAAGTGTCTGTTCGAGGGTGTTTTGGTTTGGTTTGAGAGGTCACAATGATAGTGCACTTAAGGGTATTGGTGGTTCGGTATTTTTGGACTCGTTAGATATAAAACGTTTTGGCTAAAATGGAAATTAACAAGGGCTAGGTTTTGGAGTTTAAAACGATTTAGTAAACAAAAAGGGTTGTGGTCTTAGTTCGTATTTTTGGGTCGATCATGTGTGGTGTTGATCTCGTAATCGTGGGTTAACAAAAGGGTCTCGGGTCTACTTTAAAGTTGAGTTGAGTTAAGAATTAAACAACATAAGAGAAATAATGTGCATGCATTCATAATCGGCTAAAAACTAATATTGATCTTACATTTTCACAATTTGCATAATAGACCCTATACATTAATATATTGACACTTTAAACCCTAAACTAATATAAGTTGTCTTTTAAACCCTAAACTACTATATAAATCGTATTAAACCTTTAAGTTATTAAATTGTCAATTATAACACTAATTCGGGAAATTTACTTAATCGAGAACTTACTAATTAAGGACACTTATTAATTCAGGAAACCTGATAAAATGAAAGGCATACTAAAATAAGTAACCTAATGCAATTGGACATAGAATAATACTTGATTATTATATTCGTGTAGATCCGGTGTAGCGGGAGGAGTTCTCATCTTGTGTGATCATCTTTTACTTCCTTGTTTGCTTTCGTTAAGGTACAGATATTCTATCCCTTTTCAGTAGGGGTTCTCTCATGACTTCGATCTTGTACTTTTGATACGTATTAGGATTCCCTAATGCCATTGCTATGCTTCCTCATTATTTGACTTCTTTGATTTGAATCCTTTGCTTTGAATCTTTGATATTTGAACCTTTGCTTTGGACCTTTGCTTTGGACCTTTGATATTTGAACCTTCGATATGAACCATTGCTATGATCCCTTTTGATATGATTCATGATATGATATTACATTCGTTGTTACCCATTTGATTTGATATGATTTGTTTGATATACTATGATGATATGCTTTGTTTCGTTTCGTACTCTTATGCCCGAGTTTACTAACTAGTCATGGAGGTACCATGGCCATGTCATTGAGGCACCAATGGCATGACACTTTCTGTGGAGGTGTGATTGATCCACGGCGTCCCCATTTCGATATATTATGATATGTGATCACTTGGCCATTTTGACATATGTGTAGACCTGTCATGCGAGCAGGATATATATATATATGATTTTGTTTTGCAGGGGGCGTATGGATGCATCCTAGGCTTTGTTTCGTTTAGGTAAGATTTTGTAATGTGATGGCCGTACGTGCTCTGTACCCCATTCACCTTTGGGAGTATGAACGACTCCATGTGGTACTTAGAGGTCTCCCCTCTTTGTATCCTTCGATATGTGACATTGTGTGATTATGTGATTATGTGATTTCGAGATCTATCGAGTACCTCGGTAGGTCGGCTCGTGGCTTTCCTATATTTCTTTGTGTCTATTCAAGTACCTTGTTTAGACAATCCTTTGTTGTTACGTGCTCATTGTTTCTCTTATGATTGTGCTTATGTTGATACCTTTTTGATGCTTTATTTCCCTATGAGTTGTGATACATTATGCCATCTTCGATCTTTCTCTTTTCGTTGGCTTATTACTTTGCTTTGCATATATATCTGTTCACTGAGCTTTTTATGCTCAGCCGCGTTTTCTTTTCCATGCGGCAGGTAATAAGCGGGATGCTGGGCTCGAGTGTTGAGAGTAGGAGCTTAGAGACCTACACCTTAGTTTCCCCATTTGTTTTGAACTATTTTGGATTGATGTTGGATGTTATGTTATTTCTTTTCTTTTAAGTACCTTGTTGGAACTTTGGAATTTTCTAAGTCATGATGTTCTTGACTTACTTATTTATAAGACTTCCGCTTGTGTTATGATCTTTGTATGCTTTGATATGTCACCATAATGTGACGCTTTTACCCTTTATCGGGTAGGGGTGTTACAATTATGGTATCAGAGCCAGGTTGTGACTCTTAGACCTTAGGGCTTGACCTGTGAGGATTGGGTAGACATTAGGCTTCCCTTTTGATTCGGTCTTTCCTTCGTATTTTGATCCCACCTTGTTTTGTTTTCGCTGATTCGTTTATGATCTTTCAGATGGTTACTACTCGCAATCAGGATGATTTTACTAGCAACCCTGCTTTTGAGGATGCCGTTCAACGGACCGTCAACGCACTTTTACCAAATCTCTCTGCCCAAATCCGGGAAGAAGTGCGTCAAGAGATGGCTAATAGTGCTGGTGGTTCTGGTGGCAGGAACCCACCCGATACCATCCACACCTGGTTGGAGAGGTTCAATAAGCAGAAACCTCGTTCGTTCAGTACCGTTACTTCTCCGGATGATGCGGAGCACTGGATTGCTCACATGGAGAAAATATTTGATGTGTTGGGATGTGGTGATCTTTTTAAGGCGCGCCTGGCTACTTACAAGTTCGAGGGGATGCCCTCAGTTGGTGGAAGACGTACACCGCTCAACAACATAATGATTTTCTATTAGTAACAACCTTGCTTGTGTTTTCCCCTTTGTATAAGTTGAGACACCCATACCAAATTTCTTGATTAATACTTGAGGCACATGTGGTGGGTTTGGGTCGATACAGGGGCCCTTGACTTCTTCCTCATTGCGATATTGTTGTTCTTTCAATGAATTTGAACACTCATCTTCATATAGCGAAGGAGCGAACAAGTCCTCATCTTCTTTACAGAAATCATTTTTAAAGGACCTTCTTATTGAAAACCGTTTAAAGATTACTTTTATGGAACCAGTACTTAAGAATTATTTTAACACCTATGATATGGACTTTTAATATAAACTGTTAAAGTGAGCTTTTATTATGAACCTTTGAACAAACTGAGATTGACCTTCCTAATATTGACCTTCCTGATATTGACCTACCTGATATTGAACCTTCTGATGTGAACCTTTGCTTAAACCTTTGTCTTGATCTCCTGACTTGAACCCTGATGTGAAACTTGATCCTGAACTGCTTGATACTTGATACTTGGCACCTGCCACTTGACACTTGATACTTGACCTTGACCCACAGTTTGATATTACGAGCCACCCACCAGGCATGAGGTGTTCATGTCCTTGTCATTGATGCACGAGTGACTTGACTCTAGGGTAGGAGAGAGATGTCCTATCCCGTCCCTGACTTGATTATATGGCGTGTATTGGTAGACTCTGGCCACCTGGGGCGTATGGATGCATCCTAGACTTGACCTGATTTGTTTACTTGTTATACCTGGTGGCTGATGGTGTGTGCGATGCACGTCTTTCACATCCTGGGAGCCCGCGACTCCACCCCTGAGAGGTAGCCCCTCACCCTGTATTTGGTACCGAGGTCTCCCCTCCGTACACCCTGATTTCTGGACTTGATGTGATATTTGTTTCTGGGCTCGTAGTGGATTTCTGTTACCCTTACACTTACCTGTATTACTTTCCTTAACCTTGACATATTCACATGACCTTGATATCACTTGCTTCTCACTACTGTTACATTATACTTGTACATTGACTCTGACCGGTTTGTATTCCTTTACTTATTCATTATCCTGTATTATTGCTTTGGTTCTGTTATATCTGTTCACTGAGCTCTCGTAGCTCAGCCGCATTTCTTTTCCTGCGGCAGGTACATTTAAGCTAGGAGCTGGGTTTAACTTGGGATGAGAGCAACTTGTGTGAAGTTTAGACCTTGTCATTCTAGTGTGACCATTTGGATATTATTTCTGTTATGCCATTGTTTGGGCATTTTGGATTCTATTTTGTACTTCGTTATTTCTGTCTTGCACTTGATATAAGTCGTGTTGACTTATTTTCCTTTGGATTTTAATGTTAAGGCTTCCGCTATTTTATTTCTTGAATGCTTGTATCTGATATGAAACCATGTACTTGTGACACCTTTACCCTTGTCGGGTTGGGGTGTTACAGATTACGTGCTATAATTGTGTATCTCACTCACTATTGTCCTACATTATCTAATTCACAGCTTCGTGGTTTAACTTTCAAACCTACGAGGTCACCAACATTATTTTGACGTTTTCTAGTACCATTTTCAGGTGATAATTGTTAAAGTATTTGAGGGCACGTTTATTGGAGTCAGACTATTTAGTACCTTACTACCATGTTTTCAAGACAATAAGATTTCAACATGGAGATACTTTTACTTTCAAGAGTTATACAAGAATTGTTTTGTAATAATGTAAACTATTATTGAAGTTAATGTATGGTGTGAACTATAATGTTATGCAATGTGCCTTCTTCGTTACATCTCGTGTTTCCGCCTTTGACGGGGTGTGACACAATGGTCTCATATATTAATGAAAGTATTTAGTTATGTTATATCTTGCACATAATTCTACAAACTCCCACTTAGGCATGCATATAACTTAAAGGTAATTAATCCCCATAAGTAGCCGTCTAGCAATAGTCATTTTACTTGGCTCCCAAAAATACATTAGCTTTCCATCCGTCGTTAGAACCAAAACAACAATCATTAACGGTTAATGATCTTGCAATTTGAACTTTATTCTTATTCCCTTTTGTTTTTGGTACATGTTAATTTGAGACATGGATTAAGCCATCTCAAATCGTTAACATATGTTTCTTGATCTAAAATTTATGATATCACTAAAGTAAGTTAAAACAACAGTTTAACTTATACATCAGTCACAATCATATTAATATCAATTAATTCATCGAGTGGCTCACATCAGTATCATGCTTTTATCATTAGAGGAACAAAGTCCTTTTGCCTATATGCACCACATATGCATAATTCGCAATACCCAAAACAACCCTGTATGGCCTCGAGTTACCAGTAAGTTGGACTTGTAATGTGAAAATCTTTTGTCTGTCTCTTTATTCTGTGACAGTAATTCTGCAGTTAAAATTGCGACAAATATATTCTTTTATGAAAGAACCAAACATCCTGAAATTGATTTGCGTTTTGTAGCGGAAAAATTTTGGCTGGTGTTGTTGAAACAAAGAAAGTAGATACTACAAACCGAATTGCAGATATTCTTACAAAAGGGCTGGATACAATACAACATAAGTTCTTAAGTTCTAAGCGATCCTTCTTTGATATTTTTCAGAATTAGATTAAGAGGGGATGATAAAAGTTAGAAACCAATTCTGTAAAATATAATTTATAGGGTTTTATTATGTGATTTTGGTGTTTTATAGTTTGGTTTGTTTATGACAAAAGTAGAAACATTACCAAAAGGTCGTCAAGTTTGAAAGTTAAAGGATGGGCTGAGATAATCGCTTGAAGTTGTTGCAATATATAATGCAGAATTTCTGCATTAAGGCTTTCATAACTCAATATCTTATAAGATCCCGATTTTGACCATATGATCTTAAGATCTAGTCCGATCCGATATTACTTTTCTCGAACTGCAAACTAGAAAACTACAAAGTTATGGATTATGTTTTATAGAAATATAAAAAACAACATGTTAATCTTCTTAAGAATTTCATATTCATAATTTATGACAAAATTTTCTCGAAACATTCATATAAATTTGTGTTTATGATATATAATAATTTGTAGATTTTAATACTATATAAAGAGTATTAAGAAAATGACAATATAGTAGGATCTTTGGATCCCGATCCGATCTTACGATTTCGATCTTGCAAAAACGAAAACGATCTTGAGTAGGATCCCGATCTTTAAAACCTTGAAACATTCACTAAATAGGTGAATGAATCATACCTAAGTAGCAGTGGTGATTGTGGTTGATTCGTTATCGATAATTTGAATGCGATCATGTTAGTCTATTGTGTTGAATTTAGATTCAATAAAGGGTTTTGTGTGTGTAATTTTATAAATTTCTACAGTCTTTAAGTCGTGTTATACAATTGATAAATAACCGACTAACAATAGTAGATAAGGGAAGGGAGAAAACATAAGGCTAAATTTCTAGTACTCCGTATTTGGTTGGGCAAAGTGGACAACATCATGTGTGGACAATGGGAAGTTGCTTTATATTGAAAAGGACCAAAAGTGGGAAAAAACTACGAAATCACACAAAACATAGTTGGAAGGCACAAAAACAACAGTTGAACCCACCAATACCAAAAAAGTTTGACATACAATGCTTATCTATTAAATAAACTGTTTTGTTGATAAAACACATTATTGAATCACAATATTTTAAACAAGGTGTAGAAACAAGTTATATTTGCAAGCAAGATCTGCATTTTTTTAAATCAAGTATTATGCTGTAAAGTTTTCTTGTTTATGTTAACCACAATGCTAACATATTATTTTCTAGTTTTTTATTGTATCACCTTCTAGCAATTTAGATTTACAAATCACAATAGCAAGCAAAGAGCCAGACAGCTAGAGCATTCCAGAATAGATAGATTAATTTGACCTTAGGAAGTTGATGTTGAACATATTGGATTTGATGACATCATGTTAAAGACTTCAAAACAATTAGGATTTTTGGACTAATTGCTTTGGTAACCATAGTCTTCAACCTCTAGCCTGCTAATGCCGTGACGACATGACGACAATTAAACTTGTTATTGACTGGATGCGACTGATTAAACTTGTTATATTGTAGCCATTATGGAAAAACATGTAAATTTGCACAAAAAAATAAATAAATTAATATCAATATGTTTATTCATTTTCAAACGATCCAAAATTAAGAAGAAAAATAGAGAAGCACAGTTTGTTCTAAATTACGTAATATATATGATACACTTTATATATTAACATACTTTTTTAGAGTAAATTGCAAAAATCGTCCTTGTGGTTTGGCCAAATTGCACGTTTCGTCCTTGTGGTTCATTAAGTGCAAAGATCGTCCTTATTTTGCACTGTTACATGCACTTTTGTCCTCTATCATTGCAAAAATCGTCCTCGTGGTTTGCCAAATTTCGCTGTTGAAGGACCAAAAGTGCATGTAACAGTGCAAAATAAGAACGATCTTTGCACTTATTGAACCACGAGGACGAAACGTGCAATTTGGCCAAACCAAAAGGACTATTTTTGCAATTTACTCTACTTTTTTATGTGATACAATAGAAGTTTCATATTTTTATAAGAAGAATAAAAGCAAGTAAATTTTAATGTTGTGGTAAATGGAGTCCCACCCTTAATGATCATGGAGTGTAACCACCACCATCAACTTCCTCTTCCCCTAACCATAATCATTGCTTTCATTCTAGTGGAACCAACTAAAGTTTTAAGAAAGTTTTTCCATGAGTTAAAATTTTATTAATCTGAAAATAATGCAATTAATATTTGCACAAACTGGATAACTAATTTAGCAACTTGTACATAAATGAGATGGAGATGGAGGGTATAACATAACTCTAATACAATAGCCAAAAACTGGTTAGGTGAGAGGCCGACTAACCAAAAATTTAGCAAAACCCCATCTTGATCGATCATCGTCCATCGCCACTGATATAGCATGATACCCGATTATTGTTATCCGTCAAGAAATAAAATCTTCATACGTATATGAGGCTAAACATGATAACAAAAACAAATACGTTGTCAATGCCGCACAGTTCAGTTGATAACGGTTTGAAATTGATTTGTGATAAAAAAAAAACATGTTGTCGCGCAAAATTTTAGACCGTATAAAATATCCAATCGTGTGACATGCTATGAATGATACAAAAAGCTTGTTATCTTATTTTATTTAAACTTGCACTTGTTGAACCTTAGGCCACAGGGAGTGGAGCATCGGGCTGGAAATCGGGTTGGAGGGCTGGGTGGGAACACCGCCGCCACCTAAGAGGGCTGGGGTGACGGGTTGCTCAAGCGGGCTTTGATACCGCAGAGGGTTGAAGGAAAAAGTATTAAAGTTGTGATTTGATTGGGTAATATTTAAAAAGGGTGTTGGGAGGGTTGAAAGTGATGGGCGCCAGTAAAAATGTTGAATTGAGGGTTGGAGGGTTGAAATGAGGTGGAGGGAGATGATTGGTTAAAATTTGGGAGGGTTGGAGGGTTAAAAGTGACCACTCCTTGTAGCCTTAGTGGTGGTATAAGCTAACTTGCCACAAAAAGATGTCTTATGAAGGTCAAAAACTAGACATACCATGTGATCTATGCCCATCAAATGATTAAAAAATAATCCCATTACAAAGTGTTTTAATAAATCTAATCCTTAATAAAGGTTTAACAATCATTTTCATAAGAAATAAATAAATGGAAACTCATGCATTGAATGAAGACATAAAAGTAATACGGAGTAATAAACCACAATTTCAGTTTAAAATATGCTCCCAAGATTCTTTTTTTCTTTTTTCTTTTTTGGATTAATAAAGAAACCAAAATAACCACTTTTTGTTAAAGAATAATCAATGATTAAATAGTATTGTAACGCGGTAAAACAGTTCACCATTGTACGATTAATCATTTACGTAAGGCTATGTGTAATGGTAAAGCCCCACCATGGGGCGTTTTGCGTCATGTGATAGCCCAATCAGCAAAGGGGCTTGAAAGAAATAGGTGTGTAATGGTGGGTGGGGCTTTATGCGACACGTGACATTTTTTTTTTTTTTCCTTTTTTTATAATTCAACCAAATGACAAACTCCCAAAACAAAAAAGACAAAAAATGTAACTGACCACACCTTTATCTATTTCACTACGCACCTACTTCTCTCTCCATATACCTTTCTTCTCCAGCAATATTTCCGGCGACCATTCCGACCAAACTAACCGGAAAATCAAGAAACCCATGTCCGGAAAACGAAACCCATCTCATAGATCGAACGGCTAGAATTCTTGGAAAAGGGAGGGGCACGGCGCGATGGAGTTCACGCCTTTTGCAATTTTTGGGGCTTTGGCGCCCCTATGTAATGGTTCGGGGCGTGAAAAGGGCGCGAATGGGGCAAAAAATGAGGTGCTTAGCCCCCCATTACACATAGCCTAAGTATGTCTAAGTATGTCTGGTCATTGCTATTGGATTCTCTTAA
This sequence comes from Artemisia tridentata subsp. tridentata, assembly GCA_021014915.2. Lineage (NCBI taxonomy): Eukaryota > Viridiplantae > Streptophyta > Magnoliopsida > Asterales > Asteraceae > Artemisia > Artemisia tridentata. Next base: position 351,813,145 of record CP139508.1, read on the forward strand.
GACTTAGAGTATGTGTAGTGGGGAGAAGTGAAGAGTGGGGGGTTGTTTGTCACGTGTCATGTGGGGTATTATGGGGCTTTGTTGAAAAAGTGGTGTAGTGGAGAGTGGGGGTTGTTGGTGCTATTTTACGGAAAAAACAAAAAAAAAAAAAAAAAAAAAAAAAAAAAAAAAAACAAAGGGAAGGAGGGGCGCGGTCAGAACAACTTAGGATGCAAATTTTGGGGCAACAGCGCCCCTGCGTTTTAAGGTTGGGGCGCTGTTGGAGGCTTTTTTGGGGAGCAATGGCGCCCACTACGTATGGTCTTAAATAATCATAATCACATTTTTTATAAAACCAAAGAAACATAATCATTTATATACTTGACGCCTATGGAAATGAAAATGAGATCAAATAATAAGGAAATTTATGTATTTTTATGACCGAATATGTCACTTATTTACAACTTAAGTAAACTTTGTGTCATATTATCAAATGTATAACCTATTTTTTTTTCAACGGTGAAGATTACTCTCTCTTCACATCCAACACAACTCTTACACTATTGTCTGTCACTTTATTTCCATATTAATGCTTTTGATTTATATGCATCACAATTGAAATTTATTACGAAATGATCTTAAAATATTTAAGAATTGAAATTAAAAAAAAAATATATATATATATATATATATATATATATATATATATATATATATATATATATATATATATATATATATATATAGGATAAAGATCAAATAAAAAGACAAATATCCGTACATTACGTAAAAAGAATTTTTTTTTCAAAAATTTTATCTAAAAATTCCAAAAAAATTCCACAAGATCAGGTATGTTGGTGCATGAAAAAGTTGTGAAGGAAGTTTTTCTAAAAGTGGATATTTTTTCCGAAAAAAAATTATGAAAAAATACGTTTGTGCATTAAATCGCTTTTTTGTGCATCAAAAATTCGTTTTTGCACCCAAGTTCTTTTGAATTTTTTAATCAAAATAATATTGCGCATCTAACTAAAACAAGTTGAAAATTTTGTGCATCAAAATTTTTTTGCGCATCAAAATTCGTTTTTTGTGCATTAAAAAAAACGTATAAAAACTCAAAATCAGAAAAACTTCTTTCACAAAAGTTTTATGCACCAACATACCCGATCTTGTGGAATTTTTTGGGATTTTTTCGCGAACATTTTTCGAAAAAAAATTATTTTTACGTAGTGTACGGATATTTGTCTTTTTATTTTAACTTTACCCTATATATATATATGGGTTAATACATACAAATGTTACTGAAGTTTCCAAAAAATTTGAAAAAAGTTACTCAACTTTTTTTTGTTGAATTAGGTTACTAAAGTTTCCAGTTCGAATAAGACAAAGTGATTTTCGAATAAGACAAAGTGACTTAATTCAAATTTTTTAGAAACTATAGTAACTTGGTTCAAATTTTGGGAAAACTATAGTAACTTGGTTCAAATTTTGGGAAACTATAGTAACCTAATTCAACAAAAAAAAAGTTGAGTAACTTTTTTCAAATTTTTTGGAAACTTCAGTAACATCTGTATGTATTAACCCTATATATATATATATATATATATATATATATATATATATATATATATATAGGGTAAAGTTAAAATAAAAAGACAAATATCCGTACACTACGTAAAAAGATTTTTTTTTCAAAAAAATTCGTGAAAAAATCCATAAAAATTCCACAAGATCGGGAATGTTGGTGCATGAAACTTTTGTGAAAGTAGTTTTTCTAATTTTGAGTTTTTATACGTTATTTTTAATGCACAAAAAACGAATTTTGATGCGCAAAAAAATTTTGATGCACAAAATTTTCAACTTGTTTTAGTTAGATGCGCAATGTTATTTTGATTAAAAAAGTCAAAAGAACTTGGGTGCAAAAACGAATTTTTGATGCACAAAAAAGCGATTTAATGCACAAACGTATTTTTTCATAAATTTTTTTCGGAAAAAATATCAACTTTTAGAAAAACTTCTTTAACAACTTTTTCATTCACCAACATACCTGATCTTGTGGAATTTTTTTGGAATTTTTCGAGAAAATTTTTGAAAAAAAAAAATCTTTTTACGTAATGTACGGATATTTGTCTTTTTATTTGATCTTATCATATATATATATATATATATATATATATATATATATATATATATATATATATATATATATATATATATATATATATATATATAAGTAGCAAATTGATCTTTAAATGAAAAAGGATAAATTTAAGATTTTTGATATAAATTATTTAGCAACTTTTTTTTTTTTTTTTTTTTTTTTTTATTATTATTATTATTATTTTCAATATCTATATTTTGTATAAAACAATAATTTTTTTATTAATATTATCATTATTATTTTTTGAAAGCTGGTAATGTTCAATTCATCACATTCCTTTTGCGTGCAGGTGTAGCTAAAGTGTCTTACTCTATTGGTCATAGTTTTTGCTGTTGCGGTCGGTGCTCGTTTGTGCGCGCGTGACACCAACCCAACAAACAAAGAGAGGATGCCTCCCGGGCATCTTAGAATGATTCGAGTCGTATGAAAGGAAACTCTCACGCACAATTTCTTTTTGAGGGGGGAAGGAGCCGAAGAAGGTCCCCCACTGACTTGGTCGGGCCTAAATGAAATTGTTCTTTAAAATTCCCCGAATCAGGTGAGTAAGAAAATATCATGGTTTATTTCTCCGCGAAAGTGTTTTTGTTAAACCATATCTATTATATATAAAGATTCAATAGCTTAATTAAATGTGGAAGAGTGATTATGCATAGAATCATGTACGGTACAAGGTAGTTTATGCACATGTAGACTATATGAATATTCATACGTATAACCAAAACAATATTGAATGCAACCACATCAAATATGGTGTTATGGAATGGAAAAGGACTCTAATTTTGTAACCTCAAAGAATACAAATCAACCTACAATTATAACTATGTTAAATGCAGGCTGCATAAATGAGGCGTCAAGCCCATTGCCTGTCCAGAAATTGTAATCATCAACCCCATTGCCTGTCCAGAAATTGTAATCTTCATGGCTGCAGAAGTTGGAATCATGAACTCTGAATTGTTCCTGAAGGATCTCCAGTTGGAAGTGACCGGAACGATTGTGGTTATGCTGTGTAGGATGTGGGATGTAAATGTTGTTACTGGGCGCTACTTGAGCACTGATTTCTTGGTGTCTGATGCTAAGGTATATTCATCTTTCTTTTTACAATAATCTGTGTAATACCAATACAGGGAAAAGTAATTAAGAATATATATAGATTTTTAACACGTTTGTTTGGCAGGGTGGTGTAATCCATTGTACTGCCAAGGGGACGGTGGCTCACAATTTTTTGAGGTTAAAAGAGGGGAGTGTGTACTCCATTAAAAATTTTATCGTCATGCAAAACAGGGAAGACTTTCGTATTAGGAAGGACGATACCTTGATGCTTCAGTTTGATGGAGCGACGACTGTAAGGAAAGCTGTTGTGAAGCGAGAAGGATTTGTTAGGTATCCTTTCCAACTGGTGGATTTAGATCACATTGTACCTACAAACAACAAGTATCTCATTGGTAATATTCTGTTTAGTTATGTATGTTAATTAATTTTTTTGTCCGAAAATAGTGTTGCTAACCTGTCATAAAATATGTTGCTTATTAGATGTTGTAGGCTATGTAACAAATGTTGGGAGGATGAACTACACGAAAACAGGCTCAAAAAACCTTGATTTTTACCTGGCCAATCATAGGTTGTTATATTTATGTTTTTCAAATGATGTTGTAAAATTGATTCCTTTTTTTACAATAGCTATCAAGGAACTTACCGTTTATTGTAATCTTTTGTGTTGTGCATCAAGGGGCCAATCAATACGGGTGACTCTATGGGGAGGCCTTGGTGATATATTGATTGAGAAGAAAGCAAAATATGCAGGTCTGCTTCCTGTTGTGGTGACCTGCACATCTGCAAAACACTATAACAGTGAGTTGGGATGAACTAACTAGGTTATTCCTATTAGGCAACTTTCACATTCTAATTTAAGTTATAATGTTACCTTCCAGATAAGTTATATTTATCCAGTAGTTCATCGACCATGATACTTGATGATGTTGAGATCCCTGCAATTAAAGAGTTGAGATCAGGGAACAGGTCTGAATACGTATGAATTTAATGTTTATTATTGAAAAGTTCCAATATTCCATATGTTTAACCAAATCGTTTACCTGTTTGTTAGCATTATTGAAGCTTCAAGAGTAGCATCGCGTGCAGATAACTCTGAACCAAGGGAAGGGACGATCGAAAATCTCCTCATATGGTCCCGCAATCGAAAAAATGATGTATGTATTCTTTTGTGGCCGCCGTGCCTCTAGACTCATTCCTCTGCCTAATATTGATATACCTTATTTCTACACAGTCAGCAACTTTCATTTGTAAGGCCCGGATCGAAAATGTGCGTACTAGGAAGGGATGGAATTATCCGTCATGTGGAGGTGAAAAATGCAAAAAAGGTATTACTAGAAAGGAGGGGCGGTTCTGGTGTGATGGGTGTGACAAGCCAGTTGAATACCCGGTATTAAGGTAATGTTGTGTTTATTACTAATAGTAAGTACATTTGTATCCAATAAATAAGATGATTCACCTTGATACATGTTGTTTGCAACAATCCCTCTCAGGTATCGCCTAGAGCTTGGTATATCGGATGATACTGAACAGACTGTGGTAGTTCTTTTTGATGACCCTGCAACTTAATTGGTGAAGTTCCCAGCTGCAGCAATAGTGGATGAGGATAATGAGGTATATTTATAAATTTCATGTCCATTACCAATCTCCGTTACTCACACGTTATCCTACGGAGTTTGGAAGAGAACGAAAACTTACCATCTGCTATAGCGAACCTCATCGGCACAACACACGTTTTTTAAATCAAATCTCATAGCTACTATGAGTATGGAAGCTTTGAGAGTTTTACCTGCTGGACGGTAGACCCGTGTCAACCAACAGTGGAAACCGGAAGCTCAAGCACTGTTGATGATGGAGCTGTCGCTGGAGAGTCATCATCCAATCCACATCCCAAAGCTCCATCAGTTGCTACACCAGCCAAGTCTACGGAGGATAAGAAAAAAAAAGAAGTAAGCAAGTAAAATAATATTTACTTACCAAAAAAAAACAAACAACGGCTAAATGAACATGACAACCATGTTTCAATTGTTTATAGGCTAGAGATTGAAGATTCGGATACTGAAACTGAGATGATTCCTGCTGATGATGTCCAAGGAGAAACTAACGCCCTACCTGCCAATAAGAAGCCAAAACGGTGAGCACATGTTGCGCACACCCTTTCTTCACCAATTATCTTACATTTGTCCATGTATTAACATGGTTTCCTTTTTATATTTAATTGTCAGGTTTGTGGTGACAGATTCAGAATGAGTTTCAACAGGGTGCATACCAAGATGTCATTTTAAAATAGACACTTAGAACATGAATAATATGTTTCATTATAACTGCATTGGGGATTTTTTGTTATTGTTGTTTCAAAGATACAACCCCAAAAACTGATTCCTATCACTATATCTTATTTTTGTTTATGGTTGATGATTTATTACCCCCACCCAATATGGAATGGGTGTTTCTTTTGTGTTAACATTGATTACAGGTACATTGAAGTGGGTCTACTATGTCTCAGACAGTTGCTGCACCTGATCAAATGCATGCGATAAGGGATTTTACTTTTTTTTTTTTTTTAAAAAGTTTAAAGGGCAAATGTTCTATATTAGAGATTGTCTGCATATGGTTTAAATAATATGTTCCGTATAATATATAAGATTGTCCTGTTTTTCATACTCAATAACCCAATGTATGAGTTATGTATACTATTTTTTATAATTTCTAAGGAATGAAATCCAATCTTCTATAATTTTGTAAATGCGGTTTTTTAATCAATAATTTCATGATCTAACGCAACCCTTACAAATACAAACCAACCTATTTAAAAACCTTACCATGTTGTGTACCCAACACTTCCGCTCTGATGTGTTTAATATTTGCTGTTCATGAGACGTTGATGTGAAGATGTATCTGTTACAATAAAATAAATACTGAAATCATTTTATATCAATCATCCAGGCAATACCTTTTTGGATAGATATTATACTTACATAGACAGATTGAATAACAAAGAATATAACTGCTACACAAGTGTCCTACATGAAGGGTCATTCAATTGAATAAATTCAGTTACAAAATTTGTTTTTAATATATAATAAATAGTGTTTATGAAAAAATATAAGTTGCAAAACCTGTTAACCTACATGGAATATCAGGAGATTCCCAATACATTTAAAAGTCATGTTATACTATCTTTCACAACTCATACAGTTGTTATTCATATTTCAGAGTCATGGCATTCACTAGAGAAATGATAGCACAATACTACTACATGCCAATAGCAAAAGCTGCAAAAGAGTTCAATATTGGTTTAAGTATGTTCAAAAGGCACTGTCGAGAAGTGGGTATTCAGCGTTGGCCCTATCGTAAGCTGAGGAGTATACAACTATTAATTAGCACTCTCCAGGTCAGAATTAAATTTAATTTAACGCTTTGTTTTTATGTTGGCTACAAACTTATATTGCATTATAGGTTGAGAATGGAGGTGCAAAAGTTAATGGGAACACTCGAGAAATCATTACAAGGCTAGAAGAAGAAAAGAGGCGGGTAGAAGAAAACCCTGATACAGAACTTGCTGAAAGTACGAAAAGGTTGAGACAGTTTTATTTCAAGTCCAAACACAAAAGAATGAAAACCCTGCGTTTGTTATGGTCATTAGCAAACCAGGCAACAACAAATGTGCTAACACAGTTGAATGGAAGTAGCTCAGATCATGGAAATACTGGAGATGGTTATGGTATTGACTTTAGTCAGGAAGATTAGCCGAAAATTGCATTTGAAAGATCCCAATTTAGCTAAATGTTAAAAAATAAATTATGAATTTTTAAGTTTGATGGTTATTGTGCTGAATGTAATGGATAAAATTGTGTGAGTATTGGGGTTGAAAGACATTGTTTTTACATCATATTATACCTTCATTTAAGTTATAAATTGGAAATTAATGTTTCTACCATACCAAATGTCTTATACTCAATTCTTATAAGTGCATTTTAAAAAGACATTTAGACCAAGTTGATGTTTTATAAACATGTACAACAATACAGAATAATTGACTTAATGCTATATCGTTGTTGTTTCCCCAAAAGTTTTTATGTTGCCATCCATTTGAAACCAATCATTGATGTATATATACCTGAACCAGAATGCATATATTGAATTGTTAAATAAAACACAAAAATGTGGAATTATTGAGAAACTCAGTATCATTATTAAAAAAATATTAAAAATATTTAAAATCTGGCCACCCTTATTCTCCTCTACAAATGGAAGACTTTTCATTGGTTATGACAGTTATTGCATCAGTTCAGCAACAGAATCCCAAAAGTTGGTTTGTTAGACATCTTCATTCTATATGTAACCAAATTTGCAATGTTCTGTGTTACAAAAGTGAAGCAGATCCTTGAAATAAAAAATGAATAAAAGTATAATTCAAACTTACAAGTTTTCATAAGTTGCAATTATTTATCTGATTAAACCCATATTTGTGTCTGTCTTACAGGATCACGGGCCAAAAATGCTGAAGTTCCTTCCCTGTCAGGCATGTTGAACAAATCTTTCGTCATTCATTCAAAAAAAATAGTCAGCCAAGATGGCAGAGTACAAAGCTATTGTGGTTTAAAACTGGCGGAAATAGTTGGATCATTTACAGGTAAACATCAGCATCAAACATTTAATTGAACTATGTAATTAGGAAAATTATTGAAAAAATACATGCCTGATTTGTGAATGTTCCATTTACAACATAATTTGTTAGATCAAGTGACGCACCCAATAGGCACTTCAACAGATTCGCCACCAAGCCAAATGATTTCTACTTCCAAAAGTACCTTCATGTACAAAAAAAGAACATCATCAGGTGAGTAATTAAGCAAATGATAGCAAAAGTCAACATCTCATAAAAAATGTTGTTCATTTGGTAGACTTTTAATTTCATACAAGTGTTTATTACCATTACCTTGCTTCTTACAGGACCAGCCTATCTGCGTGCAGCAAAACAAAACCATCAAGGAGCTGCATTTGCATCTACATGTAATTGTACATGCTATAAATCTTGACCCCTATTATTTGATTTATAAAATATTGTTCTTTACACTAATAATTACCTCTTTTGTCAAGGTATTCCTGTGGTTTATCATAATATTGGCCCTCCATCGTTTGAATGTCAAAATTGCAAGGCAATTATGTGGTATGAAGAGAGAAGCAACAAAGGATCCAACACTATGGATTATAACAAAGGATCCAAGAAGGTAAGGTGCTTCTCCCCAGATTTAATGAAGCACCTTCGCCTCTTAACAAGCTTATGGATTATAACAATCCTGAATCTTTAAGATTCAAAGAGCATATTAGAGTTTATAATGGCATGTTTTGCTATACTTCTTTTGGAGCCAAAATAGATCATTCAATCAATACTGGGAGGGCACCATACATGATGAAGCGAAAAGTGTACCGCTTTTAGGGGGTCATTTAAGCCCTAAATCGTATTTATTTGATCAAATATTGCCCTAAATCGTTCCTTTTGTCATTTTAGGTACTTTGGAGAAGAAATCTGGAAAAGGAAGCATTTTGGACATTTTTGGAGCATAAAAGTGAAGAAAACGACAAAGTCTCCAAAGCTGCTGGAAAAGTACACTTGACAGCGTCAAGGATTGCTCCTGACGGCGTCATGGCTTGGCAAAAGAGGTGGATATGACAAAATACACGTGACGCGCCAGAGAATTTTACAATGGAAAGTCTGACGGCGTCACCCTTTAAGGTGATCAAGGCCATCACGGTTTAAGTTAAAGCGAGACGGCGTCAAGCACATTTCTGACGGCGTCAACCCTTGATAAGCCAGGGAGGATTTTGGAGGATTAAAGAGGGACGGCGTCAGGAAGACCATCCGGGAACCCTAGCCACGGCGAGGTGACGGCGTCAAGATCTATAACGTGACGCCGTCAGCCACTAAACTCTATATATAGTTTTGCAATTTTTATTCATTGTGTGCAACTTTGTGAGGAGAAACCCTAAGACGAATTTTCTGCCATTTTTAATGGTTTTATACCCTTGGATCTCCCATGTTTAATTGAAGATAAGTAATCATTTAATCATTCAATATGTCTATGTGTTGTTTGATTATATCTTGTTCTTGTCTTTTAATTAACATGCTAGGCTAGATTTATCTTGTGTTTGCTTAGATCTAATGAAACCTAACTATTGATTATTGGTTATTAGTGTGTTATTAATTGTATTGGATGATTATTTATCGATGTTGGGCTTAAGAAAACTGGCTAACCTCCTATACGGTAACTTGCTTGAACGTCTTAAGAAACATGAATCAATGCGTACTAAGGTTATTATGGTTGTATTTAATGCATGAGCGAATTCTAGTGATCCCATGTTAGGAGCTTCTTAGCCGGCTCGACATAGGAGTGAAGTAGGAGCTTGTAGAGTTGGGGAAGTACGTACGCCACCCCACGATTGGTATTAAGGAATACACCCGTCATCCACGCAATTAATACACACTAATCAACCGGTAAAAGATAGTTAGGGAGTAAGGAAATCTAAGTAAACACATTTCTCTCCATATAAGTTACACAACCTTTTTATTTTTAGTTATTTTATTTTATTTGCATTTGTAGTTATTTGGGTTAGTTGACTAGCAACTAATTCCGCCCACTCCTTCAAACCCGAGATTTTACTTGCTTTCATAAAATTATAAAAATACAAAAAGAATCTTCCCTCACCCTTAGACCTATTAGAGTAGTTTTTCAATCCTAACGACACTATTCCCCTAGAGAACGATCAATCCCCCGGTACTTGCCACTTCACTATACTACATCGGTCAGGTACACTGCCTGGTGGGGATTGCAAGCCTTTCGAGATCCCTCGAGAGGTAAAACCTGTTGTAAGGTCGCAAAACCACGCATCAAGTTTTTGGCGCCTGCCGAGGAATAGTTATTGTTTAGGTTGAATTTTTATTTTATTAGGTCTACTCACTAGATTCCTTTCTAGTGAGATTTTTATTTTATTTTTCTAGATTTTCTTTAGTCTATCTTTTTTCTTCGTTTCTTTGTTTGTAACCATTACCATCCGACATCATGGAAGGTGGTAATATCCTCGATCCCAACAACCCACCACCACAACAACACCCACCTCCTAGAGCCCGTACCTTAGGAGACTACTCCCGTCCTAGCCACCATGGCTATCGAAACACCATTGAGCTCACTCAAGGAGCCAATGTCACTCCCTTGCGATCCGACACCATCCGGTTGGTGCAAAGCGGATGCGCATTCCATGGACTTCGTTCCGAAGATCCTAATCAACATCTCAAGGACTTTCTCAAAATTGTTGATTCCATAGACCTTGATGTTGCCACTCGAGAGACGACCCGACTGCGTCTCTTTCAATTCTCTCTGCGGGACCAAGCTAGTCAATGGCTAGAGCGTCTACCCGCAGGATCCATCACCTCTTGGGATGATCTCACCACTCGTTTCCTTGCTCAGTTTTTCCCACTAGGAAGAACTACCAAGCTAAGGAATGATATCTTGATGTTCCAACAACGTCAAGGCGAAACCCTCTACGAGGCATGGACTCGATTCAAGGACTTACTCCAAAAAGTCCCTCACCATGGCATAGAACTTTGGCTCCAAGTCCAAACCTTCTATGACCATATCAATCTCCCCACGAGGCAAACCATTGACCAATCGGCCGGTGGTAAGCTACGTGATCTAAGTGCGGAACAATCATGGGCTCTCCTGGAAGATCTTGCTCTTTATGACAACGAAAGTTGGAGTGATCCCCGTGATTTGAATAAAACGGTCAAGGCAATATCATTTCCTTCGAACAATTCAAGCACTTCCGACCGTAGGATCATAGAACTTGAAGACCAAGTCAAGTTTCTTATGAAATCCTACGAGGCTCCTAAACCTTCAAGCCAAGTGAACAAAATCACTTCTTCATGTGAATTATGTAGTGGTCCCCACGACACTCGTGATTGCGTGGAACTCCCCGAACAAGCTTTTGCAGATTACGCATCCTCGCGTACCGACGGAGCGGGAGACAAGTGGTACACTTTCAAACCCGAGCCAAACCCCTACGGTGATTCATACAACCCCTCATGGAAAAATCACCCAAACCTTAGGTGGAAACAAAACCAAAACGCACAACAAACCAATTCTTCCAACCCACCTAATCGTTTCCAATCAAGCGGTTCCAACTCGAACCGTACTTTCAATAACAATCCTTCCAACTATTATGGTAGTACCAATAACTTTGAAGGATTGATGTCCCAATTTATGGCATCTCAAGAAGCTCGTTTGGCCAAGTTTGAATCCGAATTCAATCAACAACAAACGGAGATGACCAATAAAATTGACAACTTATTGAAAGCCCTCAATAACCAAGTGCTATCACCTCCACATAAGGACGCTAGGAACACAAATAGCGGACCCCAAGTAAAAGACCCCTCTTCATCCAAACACGCCCACTTCGTCAACATTGTCACTATTAAACCAATTGATAGGAATGAGGATAATAGTGAACCTGAGGATGAGGTTAAGAAAGTCGAGGTTGATAAAGAAGTTAGGAAAAGTGAGATTGAAGAAGTAGATGATGATGATGACTACTTCAATAGGCTACCCACTAAGGAAGAGCGCGCATATCATACAGACTTATTCGATGACCCCGAGACACCATACTTCCTAGGTAGACCAATTATAAAAATAGGCGATCCTTCTAATCTCAACATACCATGCAACATCGGACATTTGCATGTGTGGAAAGCTTACATCGACCTTAGATCTCCCATAAACATCATGACTAGAGCCCACTACAACTTAATAATGAAAAATCAACTTGGGTATAGGATGTTCCCTGATAAGGGTTGGATGAGTAACTTCACGGGAAGAGTTAAGGGATTACCGGTTTATGTAGGAAACTTCACCTATGTCACCGACTTTGTAATTGTAGAAGATATCCGCCCAATAGTCGATGCATCCTTAACTCAAGTAGTTTTTGGAAAACCATTTGTTGAGGTCTCTAGAATGACTTATGAACCTTCCTTAGGGATAGTTAGATTTAAGGATGAGACCGATGAGGTAAACTACCAAATGCCATATAAGATAGAGCAATTCCAACACTTGTCAAATGTTGAGAAGGAGCTTAAGCAAGCGGTCTACTATAGGAATGATGAGGATAGAAATAAAGGAGTAGACTATGTTATGGAAAGGATATCTGGTTTCTACAAGGATTGTTTGAAATTAGGACCGGAATATAAAACCGGAAATGAGAATGGCCTAGGAACCGTGACCAATGATGGAGTCACGTAATGTACGGGGACTTTGAGTCTAGCTACAAGACTCGTTAATAAAGAAAAGCGCTTCTTGGGAGGCAACCCAAGCTTTATTTGCTTTGTGTGTTTATTTATTTGTTTGTTTGATTTTAATTGCTTCCGTATGTATGTGTAATTTTTATTATTATTGATTCATGTTCAAAACTAAATTGTGAAAATGCTTTATCTTGTTTTTAACTTCGTCTTAACTACATATAAAAGTATTTTGCAAAAGTTAAGTGTAAGGGAAATCCAAATCGGTTTATTAGAACAAATGAACATGAATCATAACAATAATAAATTAACATACATATTAGTATTTGTTTGAGTCAAATGCTTGTATCGAGTCATAGTGATGTTTTGCAGGAATTCCAGGAAGTAAGGTATAGGTTTTTCCAGAAATTTTCCGGAAACTTAACATGAGAATTCTGTCAGATCATTTCAGACGGCGTCAGGCATTACAACCTGACGGCGTCAGGTTTTAATTTTCTGAAATTTTTGAAAGTTTTGTTTTCATAAAAAGTTTTTATTAAATCTCTAACTTATAAACTCCAGGAATCTGCAAAATTATCATTCCACAAGCATTATATCCTTATATAGAATTTATCCCGCCGATGTTATGCAGGTTTTCGTGTTTGTTTTCTCAGGTTTAACAGGTTATTTTGGACAAGGAGATGTTTGTGGAATCAAGCTTTTGGCGATGCTTTAGTCTTGGAGCTTCTACATTCTCTTGGAAGAAGATCTAACCATGTTACCCCTTTATCCACCGAGCGAATCAGGGGAGTATTTGATTTCATTCTTTTACTTTATTTACTTTTACATCTTGTTATTTGAACATTGGGGACAATGTTCATCTTAAGTGTAAGGGGGGGGGGGGTAAAGTACGATACTTTAGAGAATACAATTGCACTTGATTTTTGTTTGTTTGATGGTAGATGTGTAATAAAACTGAGATAAATACCTGTTAGGGCAATTTTAGTGCCAAATTTAAATTTTTTTACAACATATAGGAGTGAAACTTTGATCTTAATGAGCGTCTCATGGATAGGAGTTATATGGCTAGCACAAAACCGTACCACTAAAATTTTTTTCCACCCCCAAATATGTGAGGTTCGCCCCTAGAATTGGTAGGAAAAGCATTTATGCTATGATGTGTGTACCGGTAGCACTTAGATTCTAGAACTTGCGTTAGGACCATTCCGAGGCCACAAGTGAGACTACATTCGTGTAGTTAGATTTACTACATGATAAGAGGCATTAGGATTAACCCATTGTTTTACACCTGTGTTTTTGTTATAATTACTTTGGCTACATTGGTCAAGTAATTCTCCCACACCCTTTGCGTTGTACCCATTTTTGGTACACGATACCCCTAGTACACCCCTCAGAGCCTATCTTTTCGTTTCTAACTTTAAGCATTTTACTTAAAGGAAGAATTTGTTACACCCCACTTAAATGTACACCCAAATCGCCTTAGCCTACCTTGTATGCACTCATTTTTAGTGCATTATTGTGACAACATTTGTTTAAACCCCAAGTTAATTATCTAATTGATTACATGGTTGCTAAGTCGAGTCATATCCTTGTACATATTGTTTTGGGACGATTGGGGCTCATGGGTAAAGTACTAGTGTAATGGAGTAATGGGGAAGAACAACATTATTACCCCCATATGTGCTAAATATTTTAAAAGTACTCCAAGTGTTTCGATTATCTTAATTCGAGTCATTAGAATAGTTATTTGTAAAGTTATGTAAAAGTTCAAGTGTAAGGGGAATGCAACGCCCCTATGATGTATTATTTTGGATGGTAGGGCAAGAGTGTATGAAAAAAAAAAAAAAAAAAAAAAAAAAAATCAAGAAAAATACAAAAAAAATGAGAAAAAGAAAAGTAGAAAAAACATACGGACTACCATCCCGTTTCATTTTATGTTTATTTTATGTTTTTGTTATTTTGTTTTTAGCTTAAGTCGAGTCTAGTCTTGGCTTAGCAACGCCATATTGTACATGTAATTAATCAAGATCTTTAACTCGCCACCAGTAAAATATCCCTAATCCAACAAATCCGTGTTTATCATATCCCTACACCTAACGTTATAACCCGTTTAAAAGCCCTCTTTGATAGTTTATCTTAGGTGCTTACGCCTAGTGGAGAAGGTTTTTGATCCTTTCCCAAGCCTATGGTAATCTATTTGCTATGACAGGTAGTGAGAGATATTATCCGTTTTCATTTATGAGATATACTTTTATGACACCTGAGAGATGTGAGTATCTAAACACTACTTGTGAGGTGCTAGTTTGTAATCTCCGTGCTTATTATGATTAAAGTGGAACGACTATTTGTTGTAATTACTTTTATATTAGCATTAAATGACCCCTAACTTGTATTTTGATTAGAATAAAAGCGCATTTGCTTGAGGACAAGCAAATCTCAAGTGTAAGGGTATTTGATGAAGCGAAAAGTGTACCGCTTTTAGGGGGTCATTTAAGCCCTAAATCGTATTTATTTGATCAAATATTGCCCTAAATCGTTCCTTTTGTCATTTTAGGTACTTTGGAGAAGAAATCTGGAAAAGGAAGCATTTTGGACGTTTTTGGAGCATAAAAGTGAAGAAAACGACAAAGTCTCCAAAGCTGCTGGAAAAGTACACTTGACGGCGTCAAGGATTGCTCCTGACGGCGTCATGGCTTGGCAAAAGAGGTGGATATGACAAAATACACGTGACGCGCCAGAGAATTTTACAATGGAAAGTCTGACGGCGTCACCCTTTAAGGTGATCAAGGCCATCACGGTTTAAGTTAAAGCGAGACGGCGTCAAGCACATTTCTGACGGCGTCAACCCTTGATAAGCCAGGGAGGATTTTGGAGGATTAAAGAGGGACGGCGTCAGGAAGACCATCCGGGAACCCTAGCCACGGCGAGGTGACGGCGTCAAGATCTATAACGTGACGCCGTCAGCCACTAAACTCTATATATAGTTTTGCAATTTTTATTCATTGTGTGCAACTTTGTGAGGAGAAACCCTAAGACGAATTTTCTGCCATTTTTAATGGTTTTATACCCTTGGATCTCCCATGTTTAATTGAAGATAAGTAATCATTTAATCATTCAATATGTCTATGTGTTGTTTGATTATATCTTGTTCTTGTCTTTTAATTAACATGCTAGGCTAGATTTATCTTGTGTTTGCTTAGATCTAATGAAACCTAACTATTGATTATTGGTTATTAGTGTGTTATTAATTGTATTGGATGATTGTTTATCGATGTTAGGCTTAAGAAAACTGGCTAACCTCCTATACGGTAACTTGCTTGAACGTCTTAAGAAACATGAACCAATGCGTACTAAGGTTATTATGGTTGTATTTAATGCATGAGCGAATTCTAGTGATCCCATGTTAGGAGCTTCTTAGCCGGCTCGACATAGGAGTGAAGTAGGAGCTTGTAGAGTTGGGGAAGTACGTACGCCACCCCACGATTGGTATTAAGGAATACACCCGTCATCCACGCAATTAATACACACTAATCAACCGGTAAAAGATAGTTAGGGAGTAAGGAAATCTAAGTAAACACATTTCTCTCCATATAAGTTACACAACCTTTTCATTTTCAGTTATTTTATTTTATTTGCATTTGTAGTTATTTGGGTTAGTTGACTAGCAACTAATTCCGCCCACTCCTTCAAACCCGAGATTTTACTTGCTTTCATAAAATTATAAAAATACAAAAAGAATCTTCCCTCACCCTTAGACCTATTAGAGTAGTTTTTCAATCCTAACGACACTATTCCCCTAGAGAACGATCAATCCCCCGGTACTTGCCACTTCACTATACTACATCGGTCAGGTACACTGCCTGGTGGGGATTGCAAGCCTTTCGAGATCCCTCGAGAGGTAAAACCTGTTGTAAGGTCGCAAAACCACGCATCAATACACATTTAGAATAAATGGCCAAAGCTATCATCGAATAGGTTCTCTACTGCCTACAAGGGGTACTCAACCGAAATATGCACAACTATACTTTTATGATACCGGAAATGAAGTAAAGAACCGGATGGAAGCTTTTATACACAAGGATAGTGGCGAAGTGGTGGATGAAAAGATAGTAGCAAGCCTGATTCAAATGTTCGATCAATCAAGTTCAGTTGCCAAGGCATTTCGAATGGCCAGGGATTGGTGTAAGTCCCAGAATTCATCAAAATTTGAATTACGCCTGCTAAGTGGTCGGAGTGCATCCCGGCAATACAACACACCGACTGTGCCTGAAATAGCAGCTCTAATTACTAACGACTTTGGTGATGGCATCCCTACGAGAGATATTGTTGTAAGTAACAAGGATGAAGGTCTGAAACGTATTTCTGAGTTGCATTCAGAATACATGGCCCTCCAATATCCATTATTATTCCCATATGGAGAGGAAGGATTTCATGAAAAAATACCGTATCACAAGAACACAGGTACCCGCAAAACCAAAAGGGGTTGTCTCACAATGAAAGAGTACTACGCATACATAATACAGCATCGAAATAACCAAGGTACAACCTTGCTTAGAGGTGGGCGATTATTTCAACAATACCTGGTGGATGCATACGCGGCTGTTGAGGAGCAAAGACTTAAATTGACCAGGAAAAATAAAGATACGTTACGTGTGGATCTATATCATAACCTGTGTGACGCTGTAACAAGGGGTGATATAAATGCAGCAGGCCTCGGGAAACGAATTGTTCTACCAAGGAGTTTTACGGGCAGCCCAAGGTATATGATGCAAAACTACCAAGATGCTATGGCTATATGTCGAACCTATGGAAATCCAGACCTGTTCATCACTTTCACTGCCAATCCAAAATGGCCCGAGGTTACTGAAATGTTAAAGCACATCCCGGGCCAAAAAGGTAATGACCGTCCAGAAATTGCGACCCGTGTATTCAAGATTAACCTAACTGAAATGTTAAACGATCTTACAAAGCACCATATTTTTGGTCCTTCACGGGCAGGTAATACAACTTGATGCGAAATGTAAATTTCTACTCTTCTACACCAAATTTATGCACCAACTTATGCTTTTCTTGCATTTACTTTCAGTTGTGTATGTCATAGAATTTCAAAAACGTGGCCTGCCACACGCTCATATCCTATTATGGCTAGAAGAAAAGTTGAAATGCAAAACCGCACGCGAGATAGATGACATGATTACAGCAGAGATACCGTGTAAATCAAGTGATCCATAAGGGTATAAAATAGTAACTGAATTTATGTTACATGGACCTTGCGGTCAAGACGCTAAACACGCCCCATGTACAGTTGAGGGTAAGTGCTCGAAACATTTTCCTAAACCTTTTGTTGAAGAGACAATAGTTGATAATGATGGCTATGCGATTTATCGTCGAAGGGATAATAAAGCTTACCATATAAAAGGAAAGTTTAAATACGATAACAGATATGTCGTTCCTCACAATCGTTATCTCCTCATGAAGTACCACGCCCACATTAATGTGGAATGGTGCAACAGATCAAAGGCAATTAAGTACTTATTTAAGTACTTAAATAAAGGGCCCGACAGAGCTACAATTGTTATACAAGAGAATGTTACAATCGATGGTGATTTGGGAAATGTCCAAGTTTTGGAGGTGGACGAAATAAAAAATTATTTGAATTGTCGCTTCTTAGCTCCATGTGAGGCAGTGTGGCGTTTGTTTTCATATGATATGCATTACTCATATCCATCAGTCATGAGACTGAATTACCACTTGCCAAATCAGAACGCAATCATACTTCGTGACTCAGAAAGCTTACCCGCCCTAATTCAAAAGGAAGGTATCGACATAACTATGTTCACTGACTGGTTTGAATTAAACAAGCGTGATACATCAGCGAGGGCATATACATATGCTGAGATACCTCAACATTATGTGTGGCATGAGAAAGACAAAATGTGGAATGATGCGTGGTTTTGCAACCTTACAACAGGTTTTACCTCTCGAGGGATCTCAAGAGGCTTACAACCCCACCAGGCAGTGTACCTGACCGATGTAGTATAGTGTAGTGGTAAGTACGGGGGATTGATCGTTCTCCACAGGGAATAGTGTTCGTTAGGTATGAAAGACTACTCTAATTAGGTCTAAGGGTTGAGGAAGATTCTTTTTATGTTTTTACGTTTTTTTATGAAAGCAAGTAAAATCTCGGGTTTGAAGGAGTGGGCGGAATTAGTTGCTAGTCAACTAACCCAAATAACTACAAATGCAAATAAAATAAAATAACAGAAAATGAAAAGTTTGGTGGAAACTATGTGTAGAGAAATGTGTTTACTTAGATTTCCTTACTCCCTAACTATCTTTTACCGGTTGATTAGTGTGTATTAGTCGCGTGGATGACGGGTGTATTCCTTAATACCAATCGTGGGGTGGCGTACGTACTTCCCCAACTCTACAAGCTCCTACTTCACTCCTATGTCGAGCCGGCTAGGAAGCTCCTAACATGGGATCACTAGAATTCGCTTGTGCATTAAATACAACCATAAAAACCTTTAGTACGCATTTGGTTCATGTTTCTTAAGACGTTCAAGCAAGTTACCGAATAGGAAGTTAGCCAGTTTTCTTAAGCCTAACATAGATGAACAATCATCCAATACAACTAATAACACACTAATAACCAATAATCAATAGCTAGGTTTCATTAGATCTAAGCAAACACAAGATAAATCTAGCCTAACATGTTAATCAAAAGACAAGAATAAGATAAAATCAAACAACACATAGACATATTGAATGATTAATTGATAACTTATCTTCAATGTAACATGGAAGATCTCAAGGCAAAAAGCCTTGAAAAAGATGCTAAAATCGTCTTAGGGTTTTCTCCCAAAAATTCCACACTAAGTTCCACCCTAATGACAAAGAATTGCAAAACTATATATAGATTTTTACATCTGACGGCGTCACGTTATGGAATGTGACGCCGTCACCTCGCCGCTTTTAGGGTTCCCGGATGGCCTTCTTGACGCCGTCCCCCTTTAGCTCTCCAAAATCCGTTCTGGCTTATCAAGGCTTGACGCCGTCAGACCTTGAACGTGACGCCGTCCCTCTTTGAATTAAGCCGTGACGCCCTTGATCACTCCAAAGGGTGACGCCGTCAGAATTTCCATGCAATTTTCACTGGCTTATCATGAGTAAATTTCACATCCACCACTTTTGCCAAGCCATGACGCCGTCCAGGGTTAATCCTGACGCCGTCAAAGGTAATTTCCAGCACAATTTTGAGACTTTGCCGTTTTCTTCACTTTTATGCTCCAAAAATGTCCAAAATGCTTCCTTTTCCAGATTTCTTCTCAAAAGTACATAAAATGACAAAAGGAACGATTTAGGGCAATATTTGATCAAATAAATATGATTTAGGGCTTAAATGACCCCTTAAAAGCGGTACACTTTTCGCTTCATCAAATACCCTTACACTTGAGATTTGCTTGTCCTCAAGCAAATGCGCTTTTATTCTAATCAAAATACAAGTTAAGGGTCATTTAATGCTAACATAAAAGTAATTACAACAAATATTCGTTCCACTTTAATCATAATAAGCACGGAGATTATAAACTAGCACCTCACAAGTAGTGTTTAGATACTCACATCTCTCAAGTGTCATCAAAATAAATCTCATAAATGAAAACGGATAATATCTCTCACTACCTGTCATAGCAAATAGATTACTATAGGCTTGGGAAAGGATCGAAAACCTCCTCCACTAGGCGTAAGCACCTAAGATAAACTATCAAAGAGGGCTTTTAAATGGGTTATAACGTTAGGTGTAGGGAAAAGGAAAACACGGTTTTGTTGGATAAAGGATATTTTACTGGTGGCGAGTTAAAGATCTTGATCAATTACATGTACTATACAATGTTGCTAAGCCAAGACTAGACTCGATTTAAGCTAATGAAAGAAAATAACAAAAACATAAAATAAACATAAAATGAAACGGGATGGTAGTCCGTATGTTTTTTCTACTTTTCTTTTTCTCATTTTTTTCTTGTATTTTTCTTGATTTTTTCGATTTTTTTTTTTTTTTTTTTTTTTTTTTTTTTTCATACACTCTTGCCCTACCATCCAAAATAATACATCATAGGGGCATTGCATCCCCCTTACACTTGAACTTTTACATAACTTTACAAATAACTATTCTAATGACTCGAATTAAGATAATCGAAAAACTTGGAGTACTTTAAAAATGTTTAGCACAAATGGGGGTAATAAATGATGTTCTTCCCCATTACTCCATTACACTAGTTCTTTACCCATGAGTCCCAATCGTCCCAAAACAATATGTACAAGGATATGACTCGACTTAGCAACCATGTAATCAACTAGATAATTAACTTGGGTTTAAACAAATGTTGTAACAATAATGCACTAAAAATGAGTGCATACAAGGTAGGCTAAGGCGATTTGGGTGTACATTTTAGTGGGGTGTAACAAATTCTTCCTTTAAGTAAAATGCTTAAAGGTTGAAACGAAAAGATAGGCTCTGAGGGGTGTACTAGGGGTATCGTGTACTAAAAATGAGTACAACGCAAAGGGTGTGGGAGAATTACTTGACCAATGTAGCCAATGTAATTATAACAAAAACACAGGTGTAAAACAATGGGTTAATCCTAATGCCTCTTATCATGTAGTAAATCTAACTACACGAATGTAGTCTCACTTGTGGCCTCGGAATGGTCCTAACGCAAGTTCTAGAATCTAAGTGCTACCGGTACACACATCATAGCATAAATGCTTTTCCAACCAATTCTAGGGGCGAACCTCACATATTTGGGGGTGGAAAATTTTTTAGTGGTACGGTTTTTTGTGCTAGTCATATAACTCCTATCCATGAGACGCTCATTAAGACCAAAGTTTCACTCCTATATGTTGTAAAAAATTTTAAATTTGGCACTAAAATTACCCTAACAGGTATTTATCTCAGTTTTATTACACATCTACTATCAAACAAACAAAAATCAAGCGTAAGAGCATTCTCTAAAATCGTACTTTTACCCCCCCTTACACTTAGGATGAACATTGTCCCCAATGTTCAAATAACAAGATGTAAAAGCATAAAGTAAAAGAATGAAATCAAATACTCCCCTGATTCGCTTGGTGGATAATGAAATACACGGTTAAATCTTCTTCCAAGGTAATGTAGAAGCTCCATGACTAATGCATCGCCATGAGCTTGATTCCACATACATCTCCTTGTCCAAAATAACCAGTTAAACCTGAGAAAACAAACACGAAAACCTGCATAACATCGGCGGGATAAACTCTATATATAAGGATATAATGCTTGTGGAATGATAATTTTGCAGATTCCTGGAGATTATAAGTTAGAGATTTAATAAAAACTTTTTATGAAAACAAAACTTTCTAAAATTTCCAGAAAATTAAACCTGACGCCGTCAGGTTGTAGAGCCTGACGCCGTCAGAAATGATCTGACAGAATTCTCATGTTACGTTTCCGGAAAATTTTTGGAAAAACCTATACCTTACTTCCTGGAAATCCTGCAAAACATCATTATGACTCGATACAAGCATTTGACTCAAACGAATACTAATATGCATGTTAATTTATTATTATTACGATTCATGTTCATTTGTGTTCTAATAAACCGATTTAGATTTCCCTTACACTTAACTTTTGCAAAATACCTTTATATGTAGTTAAGACGAAGTTAAAAACAAAATAAAGCATTTTCACAAATTAGTTTTGAACATGAATCAATAAGAATAAAAATTAAACACACATACAGAAATAAATAAAAACAAACAAACAAACAAATAAACACACAAAGCAAATAAAACTTGGGTTGCCTCCCAAGAAGCGCTTGTTTTTGTTCGAGTCACGAGCCTGACTCTCCCCTTATTTAACGGATAAATGAGAGGTTTTTCCTACACTTAGGATTAAGTGCGGGTGATAGTAGCGATACACACCATCTCGGTGGAAGTATGCCGCGTGAGGAAAGAGTGACGGGTGAATTATATGCTCAAAGGTGCGGGATCCTATCATTATAACCTTACCTAATTCAATTGGGTCAATGGGTGAGTTAAAGTGTTCTCCTAAAAAGGGATCATTTTCTAACAACTTCAAGAGACTCCTAATTGGGAATCCATCTTGACCCAATAGACCCGGTTTAAACCCATAATGTTTCTTGTGATCAATCATGAATGGGTGATGTAGACATGTAAGGTCATTTTTCACTCGTATATTGTCTTCCACTCCACATGGCCTAGAGTCTACTACCTTAATCTTAACATTACCCGGACTACATGGTTTGATGGGTGGATCGGGACCTTTTTCAATTCCTAAATTCACATCTAAGGATGGAAGATTAGGTAACAGTTTTGGCTGAGGCTCCGGCTCATCAAAACTAGGAACTTCCATAGGACTAAAAGAAAGGTTGTGATCACTAAAAGCATTCAAACCTATTTCTTCTAGTTGTGTTTGGTCCAAGGGCTCTACCTCTATTGGGGTTCCTATAGTCTCCTCAACTTCTTCTGGGTAAGTCACGGGCGGTGTGTGTGCCTCAAATGATGGTAGGACTTGTGGAGTACTTGGTGGGCTTATGTGACTTACCTCATCATTCCTTGTGTCAAGATCACCTATATCCTCATCATGTGTTTTAGTAGAATTTAAACCTAACATTTTCCCTAATATCTCAAGTGCTTCTCTAGGCATCTCAACTTCTATATCCGAATCATAAGGATCATCCTTAATATTCTGACTACTATATTCAAATTGCCCAAAGATTCATCATGTGTTTCTTGAGATTCATCGTCATCAATCATAAAACCTAGGTCTTTTTGATCAATGTGATCATGTTCGGCTAAATCCTTCATCACATCAAGGTCACCTATGTGTTTGTTTTGTACTATGGCATTACATGACAACCACTTAGGTATCTCAACACTAATGTATTCATCCCCAAACAAACTTGTTTCATGATCCAGGAAATTTATATTCAATTGACTTGTACTAACGTTTGTTGGGTTGTCTACCCTATAATAATATTGGGCACAATCTTCTATGGCATCCCATGCTTCTTCAGCACTTAATTCCCTAAAGTCCCCATTGGCAAAATCCTCAATGCGCATTTGGTCATATTGGCCAACACGATAGTAAAAGGTTCGGGTTAGGGATGCTAAAGCGAAACTATGATGAGGGAATTTTCGGAGTAAATTTCTAAAACGAGTCCATGCATCATATATGGGTTCATCTCGATATTGTTTGAAATTCGAGATGTCAATAGGGTAGAATGGCCTTTGTGGTTGGTGGTATGGTGGATTCGCGTACTCCATAATGGTGAACGGAAGAGTCAATGGAAATTACGAACAAACACACAAAGAAAAAAGATAGACTAAAGAAAACCTAAAAAAAATAAAATAAAAATCTCACTAGAAAGGAATCTAGTGAGTAGACCTAATAAAATAAAAATTCAACCTAAACAATAACTATTCCCCGGCAGCGGCGCCAAAAACTTGATGCGTGGTTTTGCAACCTTACAACAGGTTTTACCTCTCGAGGGATCTCAAGAGGCTTACAACCCCACCAGGCAGTGTACCTGACCGATGTAGTATAGTGTAGTGGTAAGTACGGGGGATTGATCGTTCTCCACAGGGAATAGTGTTCGTTAGGTATGAAAGACTACTCTAATTAGGTCTAAGGGTTGAGGAAGATTCTTTTTATGTTTTTACGTTTTTTTATGAAAGCAAGTAAAATCTCGGGTTTGAAGGAGTGGGCGGAATTAGTTGCTAGTCAACTAACCCAAATAACTACAAATGCAAATAAAATAAAATAACAGAAAATGAAAAGTTTGGTGGAAACTATGTGTAGAGAAATGTGTTTACTTAGATTTCCTTACTCCCTAACTATCTTTTACCGGTTGATTAGTGTGTATTAGTCGCGTGGATGACGGGTGTATTCCTTAATACCAATCGTGGGGTGGCGTACGTACTTCCCCAACTCTACAAGCTCCTACTTCACTCCTATGTCGAGCCGGCTAGGAAGCTCCTAACATGGGATCACTAGAATTCGCTTGTGCATTAAATACAACCATAAAAACCTTTAGTACGCATTTGGTTCATGTTTCTTAAGACGTTCAAGCAAGTTACCGAATAGGAAGTTAGCCAGTTTTCTTAAGCCTAACATAGATGAACAATCATCCAATACAACTAATAACACACTAATAACCAATAATCAATAGCTAGGTTTCATTAGATCTAAGCAAACACAAGATAAATCTAGCCTAACATGTTAATCAAAAGACAAGAATAAGATAAAATCAAACAACACATAGACATATTGAATGATTAATTGATAACTTATCTTCAATGTAACATGGAAGATCTCAAGGCAAAAAGCCTTGAAAAAGATGCTAAAATCGTCTTAGGGTTTTCTCCCAAAAATTCCACACTAAGTTCCACCCTAATGACAAAGAATTGCAAAACTATATATAGATTTTTACATCTGACGGCGTCACGTTATGGAATGTGACGCCGTCACCTCGCCGCTTTTAGGGTTCCCGGATGGCCTTCTTGACGCCGTCCCCCTTTAGCTCTCCAAAATCCGTTCTGGCTTATCAAGGCTTGACGCCGTCAGACCTTGAACGTGACGCCGTCCCTCTTTGAATTAAGCCGTGACGCCCTTGATCACTCCAAAGGGTGACGCCGTCAGAATTTCCATGCAATTTTCACTGGCTTATCATGAGTAAATTTCACATCCACCACTTTTGCCAAGTCATGACGCCGTCCAGGGTTAATCCTGACGCCGTCAAAGGTAATTTCCAGCACAATTTTGAGACTTTGCCGTTTTCTTCACTTTTATGCTCCAAAAATGTCCAAAATGCTTCCTTTTCCAGATTTCTTCTCAAAAGTACCTAAAATGACAAAAGGAACGATTTAGGGCAATATTTGATCAAATAAATACGATTTAGGGCTTAAATGACCCCTTAAAAGCGGTACACTTTTCGCTTCATCAGAAAGACAAAATGTGGAAACAAAGAAAACGTAAAAGATGCATTGGCAGGATTGTTTACTCTCACCCGGCTTCTGGAGAACGATATTATCTTAGAATGCTATTGAACATTGTGAGAGGGCCTGAATCTTTTCAAAATCTCATGACAGTTAACACCAGACTATGTTCCACATTCAAAGAAGCCTGTTTTGAATACAGCCTTTTAAATGATGACACAGAATGGAAGCATGCTATATCAGAAGCAAGTGTATGGGCGTTTGGACCACAGCTACGTGACATGTTTGTGACAATTTTGTTGTTTTGCGATTTCAGCAGGCCTTTAAAATTATGGGAAGAAAACTGGGAGTTCTTATCAGAGGATATCCTCCATAAAAAAAGGAAATTTTTTAAATATCCTGAGTTGGAATTCACGGATGAACAGCTCCAGAACTATTGTTTGCTAGAAATCCAAGAGTTGTTAAGTAGGCATGGAAGATCTTTAGCAGAGTTTCAAGATCTACCGCTGCCTAACCCAAAGTTACTAACCAACTTGGACAATCGTCTCATCAGAGAAGCGTTAGATTATGATATGAAGAAGAGTAGTGTTGAACATCAACAGCTTCATTCATTGTTAAATCCCGAACAACGATTAATCTATGAAGAGGTAATTGAATCTGTGCATAATAAAAAAGGGAATTTTTACTTTGTATATGGACCAGGAGGAACCGGGAAGACATTTTTATACAAAACCATCATTTCAAGGTTAAGATCAGAACGTATGATAGTGCTTGCTGTCGCATCTTCTGGTAAAAATGAATACTCAAATAAAACAAACAACTACTCTGTAAACTTTATAAAATACATCTTGAACTAATAGTCTCAATTTATATAGGAATCGCTTCATTATTACTACCAGGAGGGAGAACCACACATAGTCGTTTTGTTATACCGCTTGAATTATTGGAGAACAGTACATGTGGCATAAAGCAAAACACACATATGGCAGAACTCATGCAGCAAGTTAAACTTATCATCTGGGATGAAGCGCCAATGACTCAAAAATATGCTTTTGAGGCATTGGACAAGACGCTAAAAGATATTTTAGGATATCATGAACCAGACAATAGGAATCGAATCTTTGGAGGTGTGACGGTCTTACTGGGAGGTGACTTTCGACAAATTCTGCCAGTTATACCAAAAGGAAGCAGGCCTGACATTGTTCAATCTTGCATAAACCAGTCTGCATTATGGAATCATTGCAAGGTCTTCACCCTTACACGCAGCATGCGTGTCAATGAGTATACTGAAAATGGGCAGATTAATACTCGAAAAAAGGATTTCAATAGATGGGTTTTGGCTGTGAGGGATGGCACGTTGCCAGCAAAATATAAAGAAGGGGAGGATGAGCCAACTTGGATTGACATTCCCAAAAACTTTCTAATTAAATCATGGGATTCTCCTATCGAGAAAATTGTTGCAGAGACATACCCTGATTTTACAACAAGACAAACCGACAATGCCTACCTCAAAGAAAGGGCAATTTTAACTCCTAAGAATGAGGATGCTGATGCCATCAATGAGTATATGTTTAACCAGTTAGAAGGGGAAACTGTTACATACAACAGTGCAGATGAGATTTGCAAGGGATCTACAGACAATCTTGAACAACACGACCTGTATCCGATTGAATTTCTAAATTCCTTAAATTTCCCAGGTATGCCCCCACATGCTCTTCACTTAAAAAAGGAACTGCCCGTTATGTTATTGCGAAATGTCAATCCAAGCAAAGGACTATGTAATGGAACAAGGTTACTCATTACAGATCTAGGCCAGTTTGTTATTCATGCTAAGGTGCTAACAGGTTCAAATGTAGGGGACAATGTCATTATACACAGGATTATACTCACATCAACACAGTCTAAGTGGCCATTCGTCTTGAAACGTAGGCAATTCCCTCTAAAACCATGTTATGCAATGACCATTAACAAAACTCATGGTCAGTCACTTAATTATGTTGGCCTCTATTTGCCTGCTCCCGTGTTCAGTCATGGACAACTATATGTGGCATTATCTAGACTCACTAGTCCTGATGGCCTTAAAATACTAATGATCGAGGATAAAGATCCGGAACTTGCGCACTGCACGCGTAACATTGTTTTCAAGGAAACTTTCAGCAACCTATCTTAGCACAGCTATCTAATGTTCCCAGATGATATCTAATAAATATATGCATTCAATATTTATCTTAGTCATGTTTGCCAGAGTACTAAAAAACAAGGTTGTTATAAAATGGAAGATCTCAAAATGTTTTGTTTATGATTATTTAAATTCCTATCAAATATCTTAAACACACCAACCAAACATGAAGACAAAGACAAAACAGATAACCAAACATCATTGAAGTTCTATGTATTAAGCACATCATAGGTCAAGAAGAGCAAAGACCATAATATAGAACCACATCAGAACAAAAATACTCCACTAGATATCCGCAAGACAGCAATAAAATATTATAATCAGAAACTTTCATATAAACAAAAGGCTACTACCAATTGACTAAAAATATGCTTTTTAAAAGCATATAACCTACAAATAAGAACTAGCACAATGAACTTGACAACTCTTGCGGCTCAGATAGGTGACTGTCAGAACGTGTGAAGCCGACAAATTTTGACAAAGTATCAATGATGGATGTGCCGCGACCAAGAAAATTTATCAATAGCTGCCTTGGTTGCCGCACATCCATCGTTGATATTCCGTCTAGGTGAATGTCAGAACGTGTGAAGCCGACAAATTTTGACAAAGTATCAATGATGGATGTGCAGCGACCAAGAAAATTTAGCAATAGCTGCCTTGGTCGCCATGCATCCATCGTTGATATTCCGTCTAACATCTTAATAACAATAACAACCATATCATCAAGTATGCAAACACAAAAACTTTACTAACAGCTAAACCAAAATTCAATCATCCCGCACTTCTTAATTCATCCTAAACAATGAATATCCAAATTCAATCAAACTTACTTAAGCAAATTTGAAAACAGATAAACAAATCAATAACCAAGCAAATTTGAAAACAGATAAACAAATCAATAACCAAATTCCTCATATTCCAAAAAAAATCATACTCATAAACATCTAACATATGATTTCACAATGAACCCTTAGACAGCCATACGATTATCAGCCCTAGATGATCATTTCATGAAAATTGAAACAAGAAATTCAATACAAGCCTTAAATCAAATGAACCTATGATTTAATTTGATTAACATGTTGTATAATGGATCGGCCTAATTTGAGATAAAACCCTAAATATTTTTCGCCAGATCTAAAAATAGTGTGTGTTTGACTCATGTGTGTGTGAGAGAAAACCCACTTTCTCATAAAGTATAAAAAAGAAAAAAAAAATAAAGTAAATAAGTAAACTAAAACATAAACATAAAACTAAATACTATTAATATTAAACATCAGAGTACTTGATAATCAAAGTCATTAACATCAACTTTCAGAGTCATAGCAGTTAACCATCTTATCATTAATACATACATCCAAAAGATCATTCAAAATACTGCCCAAAAGACATCCACCATAATGCTCTAATCATCATCATCTGATAGCGCTTCATGAAACTCCATAAGCCTGACATGCCCTTCTTTCTCATGAATACCATCACGAACTTCAGCTAGGAGATTGGTAATTGCTAGCAGCCTGTCACGATCCCTTTGTTGTGTCGCAATCAAACACTCCAGCGCATCCACAGCTTTTTCATTGAAGGGGCCAAGCAAACGAGTCTCCCTTATGCTTATCTCAGTCTTATCAATCTGGCTACGGAGTTGATTGGCTTCCTCCCCCATCCGCATTAAGAACCCCTCCTCTTCAGTTACCCGATTGTTAAACAAAAACTTGAAGCAAGTGGCCAGATTGTCGGAACCAGAAACCTGCTTAAGTTCTTCAATGTTGCGCGAGACGGCCATTGATCAGAGAGTTATGTGTGAGATAATAGGTATTAGGGTTATAACATAAACAGTGATAATCATCAATTATAAATAAGTAAAAAAAATACAACGCTCAAGTAATGAGAAGTCATCATAACGGAAATTAATTCAAGCAGCCATTTCGGCTTCCCATGCAGAAATATCATTTCAGTGTTAAAGATTGTATTTAGAAATATAACTAAAAAACCCTCACACTTGACTTTTTACATAAAAAACCCCTCACATGCACAATGCTTATCATTAACATCCCAACCTTCATAAAAATCCTAATAACTTAAACTTACATTTATATCTAAAAATTCCCTATTACAATCATTAAAAAAAAAAAAAAAAAAAAAAAAAAAAAAAAAAAAAAAAAAAAAAAAAAACATATCTAAAACAATATTACTTATATTTATTTTAAATATCATAAAGACAAAAAGAAACAAAACATTATAAATTATCAATAGCAATAAAAATATATAAAACCAAACAACTAATTAAACTCATTCATCTTAATAGCATTAGCTTCTTCCTCACATGCACCAACTTTCGCTTGATTAAACAAATTATTTATCTTTTTCAAGCAATACCCGATGCCTATCTTGAGCATTTGTCAAAGCATCTAACGATTCCAAAGCAACACCACGAGGACCTAAAGCTTCCATGTTCGCCATCATTGTATGGTTCTTTGCCATTACCCGCCTCAAATGTTGACACAAGAAAAAAGTAATTTGAAAAATGCATAATCTTCATCTGCCTGTTGCACATACCATAAACGCATACAAATTAGTTTATAGTGTAAACCTAATGAATACCAACCATTAAGCTACGAACACTTAGACACAATTGGTGCAACGCACGGGCTTGACAATGCCTCGTGACTTTTGATTTAAAATTTTGATGCATAAATGACAAAGTTGATCACATGGTAGCTTTTGAGCTCTTGATGTGCAACAACCAAAATCCGAACCTGGTCTTTATCATTATATGCTCGAAAAAGTTTTTCATTTGAAATCAAAATTTGTTATTCAGCTCATCGTTTGTGCATTAATTAAGACTAGATTTATATCCACACAAAACAAAATTGTATAGCGGCAAATAATTATACTTGCGAAATCATAATTTTGGTTCGACCTTTGATGCAAATCATATGTTTTTTGAAATACAAAACGTGTGTTTTTTAAAATTAATATAGCGTCTGTTTTTTAAAAGTCTTCAAGCTTCAAGATTTAAAAATATGCATTCACTATTTATAAGTTGTATAGATGTTGATACGTGTAGTGACTTGGTTGTAGTTTACCTATTTTTGCCTTTACGAGATTATTTTACTTCTATTTGTTTATGTGTCTTTTTACGAGATTAAAATAATTTTTATCGACAAAATACACAGTTTAAAAGAACATAATAATAATTATTATTTTTCACTCGCTTTTACTTTTTATAGAATGACAGTTTTACTTTTAACTAGTTAATTATTGATTTACTAAAAGTTTCTAATAACAATTTCAAATAAAGGTAATATACTAATCTCTATCAAATTTTCCTATCTATTATTAGTAGTTGATAATTAATTTGGGACAATCCAAAATGAAAATGTAGACAATAATATTAGGATGGAGAGAGTAAATAGTTATTATGCAAAAGTTAGACCAGACGTAATGCGTGGTCATGTACTCGGTGGTCGCAAGCAAGACCTCACAAATGGATGCGCCCTCCCCTTTACAGGACCGCGGTCATGTATTCGGTTAAGCAAGAATTCGGTCTAAATTAAAACCATGTCGGTGTGGGTGGGATATGTTTTTGATGGTGTCCTCGGTCTTTTTATAACACAAAGTAGTTCATGAAATTATTGTGGATGTAGAAAGATTATGTGGCATTGGTGTTGTCGGTCTTATTGTGGTGACCATTACATGTAGCCACCAAATATTATTTTTCTTGATGTTTTTAAACAGAATATCTGACAAGATTAACAAGTAGTAGATGTAAAATGTCAACATTTGATTATGGCGAGATATTGGCAAAGACTTTCAAGCTCGTAGACCTATATTGAAAAATTCTCTTTTGTAACATTAATAAAATATCATAAACAAGTTCTACAATTTTAGCAGTCAGTCTTTTTAAAACATAAGCAATACAGTTAAAACTGATGTTTGGAAATCGTATGATTATAAATGATAGTAATAGTTCTAAAGCTTTTTTTTTTTTTTTTTGAAGGCTACTTTCAATTTTTGGTTTAGATAATCGTACCCGCCATAAAGGCAGACCCTCATCCACCACATACCCAGACTATGTTGTCTTAACCGGGCCCACGCTGGTGTAGTGGGGATTCAACGGCTTCCGCCCGGAAACCGTACTGCCTCCACACGAGAATACTCGCTGGAGTAACAGCCGGATGAAAACCGGGGCCAGCTTGGATTCGAGTCTCCGCAACTAATGGCTCAAAGACTCTCCTCTTCATTTTGTTTTCTTTTTTCTGAAAATAATTTTGTTTTCTTTTTTCTGAAAATGATTTTTCATATAAATAAAATGGAATAAAACACTACTAAATTACTTAGAATTCAACATCCAGAGTTCCAGACAGACCTTTCACCATATGATTGAGTTTTGTTAATCTAAAATATTTAATTATTTAATAGTAAAGTGTATGGGGACAATTCTGGCACCTAACCATTTTCAAAAAGGTATAATTAAAATTTACTTTTTATTCTTAACTCTTCTGTAAATTATATACTGTATCATTTTCAAAGAATCTTCATATAAATAAATCAATCCAATAATGCAAATTCTAATAAAATAATGGGGTGAGCTACAAATGTCCAAATTATTAACTTTTTTAGTTAACTAACCCTCAAAATTTAGATTTTACTAACCACTCCCTACAAATTTAAAATTGAGCATCTTTTTTAATATCTGTAAATCCACTAAAATGTTAAACTTTTCTTGTGTCACCAATATTTTAAAAAGATGATGAGATTATTTATTATTTATTGTATAAAGCATTTGTGTTCATTGGGTCTAGTCAGAAATCACCAAAGCCAACCTGGGATTCTTCTAATTATTCTTATTTTTTAATTTAAATATTTTATTAAAAATTAATTAGTTTTTAACCTTGTATTTCAGTCATCATGAAGCTGGAGGAACAGAAGGTTCTTTTTTTTGGTTAATCTGTGAAAATTACAGGAGCAGAAAATGTGGCAGAAATTATGCAAATAAATAGATAGTTCATTACAGCTCAAGCAAACCAATCATTTTAATTAAACTAGCAGGGTACCCGCGCGTTGCGGCGGCGGGTACCCTGAAATAAAATTTTCCGATGAATCATGTATTTTAGTTTATTATGTTCTTTTTGACAATAAATTTACGGATATCAAGAATTTCGTTTAGCTCATGCCCGTTCGGGCTCGAGCCCGTTTGCTCGTGTCCATTCGGGCTCGAGCCCATTTGGCCCGTTGCCCGTTCGGGCTTGAATATTTATATAATGTGCTTTATTATTTGTATTAGTGACATTTAATGCAGGAATTGTGTTTAAGTTGGTTGTACAATATGCTTGATAATTTGTATTTCTTATGTAAGGGGTGTTTTAATAACTGCATTAATTGTATTTATTGACCCGTTAATTAATTGTATTTAATGTACATAATGATTTATTTATTGTATTTAATGTTAGTATTTCTATTTTAATTAGTTGTACTTTGAGCTTAAGAACTTGTAAATGTTAGAAAATGTGTTTTAATTACTTGTACTTTTAGCTTTATAACTTGGATTACTTAATTTTAAGAGTTTCCATTATTAGTAGGCCTTAAGACCATCCGTAGTGGGGGTTGTTTCACCCCAACAGCGCCCCATATACACACCAACAGCGCCCCAGCTCGAAAACGCAGGGGCGCTGTTGCTCCAAAAATTCGTTTTTTCGTGGTTCTGACAACGCCCATTTGCATGTTTTTTTTTTTTGTTTTTTCTGTAAAATAGCACCAACAACCCCCTACTCTCCATTACACCACTTTTTCAACAGCGCCCCATAATACCCCACATGCCACGTGGCAAACAACCCCCCACTCTCCACACCACCCCACTACACATGGTCTAATGCTTTATAATATAGTAAGATAGTAATACTTTCTTTCAATGGTTAATGATGAAATTTGCGTTAATCATCTACTAAATTACTAGTAATAATTAATCATTAGGGAAACATCTACATTTTTTTTAGCAAATGGGAAACATTCAACATTAAAACTGAGATTTCGACTCTTACAAAATATATATATTGTTGATAAAAAATGTTCATAGATATGCAAACATAAAATCAAGTATTTTACTATCAATTTGAATATATAAAATAATTAGCTAGTAAATTTCGTTTCCATAGATTTCATAACTTTATACAGTACTCCGTAACACATTAAATAATATAGCCATACTCCGTGGAATATAATACAAGGGAGCAATGCAAATGTATTGGAATGAAGATGGAAATTTCCATATCTCAATATATCTCTATTAACAAAAATTATTATACAAATCGTGTGATGTTTAATGAAAGAAAACATACAGTTTAAACATACTACAAATACATAAGGATCATAGCCAAATAATAGAACATTACAAGAAAAGAAAAAAAAACTAGAAATATTAGGAAGGATATGCTTCAATTAGACCTAAAAATGGATGGATTAGCGAAATAACGGTTCACTTGTCTTTTGAATGAACCGTCGAACTTTTTAGTATATACACAACTTTGATAATCGTGGTCAGAGCTCAATTTTCATATTAGATGGTTGATCATGAGACGTTTGAAAAAATGAGTTATCAAGATCAAGATTTTCACCAAAACCCATTCGAACAATGCTTTGAAGATCATCTTGACTAAATCCCGAAAACTGAGGGAAAGGTTCCACAAATTCATGAACGGGTTGGGTCATTGGGGCAGACCTGTTGTAGAGTCCTTGTGTGTTTTGTTGATAAAAAGTCGATGGTTGTAGTAGATTTGTGTTTTGTTGATTAACCTGAAATTTTATCCATACCCATGTAAGAAAGCTAACTTAAGAAATTTTTCGAAAGATAAAAGGCGAGCTTTGAAAATACACAGATTGACTTACATTTTGCGAGAGTAGGTCATTGGTGTCAAAGTCGAGACTTGGGTTCACCGTAGCTAACTTCATCGAAAGGAACTATGAAAACACAAAATTTACTAAAAAAATTAGAAGATTAGTCTTTTATATGTTAAAGGGCGCCCTATGTTAAAAAACCAAATGATCAAATTAGAACCATGTGTTACCTCAACTTGTCTTTGCAACGATTGCACGTAATTGATGATTTCATCAAGCATAAGTGCCTTTCCTGTTACCTAAATCATTAACAGTTGTCAAGTTTAGTCATTTTTGCCTATATAGAAGTCATTTTTTTTAACCATTAATATATTCAAACTCGACAGTTTTAGCTAAATTTTACCGCTCAAAATGTCAAAAACCAATATTTCTATGCTTAGTTGCTCACCTTGTTGCAATTTGGCACAAGATTCTGAAGAAGCTTCATTCTTTCACTAATCTTTTCTCTTCTAACCTGAAAATCAAACACAAAGTTGCATAACTTATTAGCACCAAAATCTTGAAAATTTCTACTATCAGATTCATTAGAAACTTACTCTTTCTGCTAAACTATGACTATCAGTAGCTTCTCCTCTTCTTGCTCTAACATGAATATAATCCTTTGGTGCTTCGGGTAACTTTGAGTTTTCCTCCGTTTTACCACCATTTTCTTGCTCCGGTTTCTTCAATCTTTTCGAATTCGAATCATCATTTGCTTCTACTTCCTAAAATATTTTAAAATTCACAATTTTATTCACATTCGGCAAATAAAGTTAACAAAAAGCATCACTGAGACACCATATATTGGGAAAAAAATAAAATAAAATTAGGGATCATTAAATCCGTTGGTAAATATACTCTAGTTTTACTGTTTTTAGTTCGACCCAAAATAAGTATCCACTTACAAACTTGAACTTAAATATAATAAATTTTAACCACAGTAAAAAATTAGAGTTTATAACCTTTTTTGCGTTTGATGCGCCTTTTCTTTTTCTCGAACTGAAATCTTTCTTAACAGGAATTTGCTCAGAAACAGAGGATTCTTCATTAGAATTAGCAGCAGAGCCATCAAATCTACTCAATTCCTCAAATCCAACAGGAGATGCATCAGTTTTCAGCATAGGAACACTCAAAACACGAGGGAATTTCGCAACAGGAGACACATTATTAATAGATCCAAATGGAAACTCTCCTTTATTCGAATTCAACCCGAATTGATCACTTGTACTATTAAAACTCCTACTACCAAAACACGAGAATTTCGCCGCTCGTTCTGCAAAGCCAGGATCATCTGCCATCAATGGCAAATTCGGGCTCAACGACATTGAATTATGAATTCTTGGAAAATTCTCTTTCACAATGTCGTTAGAAATCGTCGAATTTGAAACAGGGGAGCTCAAAACTGAGTCGAATTGCGAATACGAATGCATCCCATTATTAAGGAAAAAATGTCTGTCCATTTTGATAACAAATATGGAAATTTGAATATGAAAATATAGCTTTTTTGTAATAAAAATGTGAACCCAAATGGGAAAAATGGTTTGAAATGATATTAAATTATGTAAAAGGTAATGGGTTACATTTATATTTATATATATGGGATTGAGTAAGAAATTTTGAGAGTTTTGATGATGCAAATACAAGCAATGCAAAATTATGGATTGAGACCAAGGGGGAGGGTTAATGAATGAGTTATAATCAAGTTATATAGAAAAAAGGTGAGGGGATATTTTCTACAGTATTGTTTTGGAAATGATTATTTAATGTATAACACAAGGTCAATAGTAACAGTGTTTGAATGGTTTTTCTATTGTAATCACTTCATTTATACTCCGTATGTTTGATCAGTTGTGACTATTTTAATGTTTACATATTAAGTAGTAACTCTTAAAATCAAGTGACTTATGTTATTACTAGACAATACTCGCACAAAACGACGGTGTATAACGACAAATAATTATATTTGTGAAATCGTGATTCTTGTTCGACCTTTGATTCAGAGGATGTGTTTTTTGAAATATAAAACATGTGTATTTTGAAAGTAATATGATATGTGTTTTTGAAAAGTTGCTAAAATGAACAATTATATAAGATACATTTCTTATTAGCTATTTCTATTTATTGTTTTTCCTTCTTGGTAACAATGTTTTGACTTTAACTCACCTTTATCATAATTATGTGTTTTTTGTACTACAATCTACGACTTATTTTGGACAAAAATAAAAATGTACCACGAGATATTATTAAATGTTACTGGTTATTAAGTAAGTTGTCTACTCAGGCAACGCTCGGATATAACACTAGTTAGTAGGGACGCAAATGAGCCAAGTTTGATATCGGCAGAGCTCGAGCTCGACTTATTTAAGTTTAAAAAGCTCATCTTGTTTCAACTTTATGCACTAACTCAAGTTCGTTAATAGCACATTATTAAAGCTCGAAGTCAGTCTGCTTTTATAATATAACTAAACGAAATAAAACTTGACTCGAGCTCGGCACCTAAAGCATATGAAGCTCATGTTCAACCATATATTTAAACCTCGCCTAGTAATAAAAGTATCAAAAAACAAGCATAATATTTATATATCTAATGATAGTTTCAGCTCGATTAGACTTGCAAGGTATATTGAAATTTCGATACTAAGCTTGAGCTCAAGCTCATTAATTTTATGAGCCTCAAAAATAGGGTTTATTCAAGCTTGTTCACTATAAGATTTAATCAAGTGGAAACTTAATAACTTAAAAACATTTAAGTTCGTGTACATCCCTATCTACTGGCTAAAAAAGATGTTTGATTATAGAATAGTCATTTAATAAAAAAAACATAAATTACTAAATTTAAGAACTAGTTACATAGAACTTATACAGACAATAATCAATTTATCACTTTTAGAAAATGTCATGACATATGTTAGTTTATTTATTTAGAGGGTAGGGTGGGTTGTATATTTGTGGGGTTTAAAATTGGGGAAAGTGTATATGCCGGGCCTTCAACGTTAAAACACCATAAAAAGGTTACTAACCTTGAAATATGGGTCACAACTAAAAACATAATAATTGAATATTGGTCTTATAACGACCAAGAATTACAATAAACAAATTTTGTGAATATACATTCAATGTATTACCTCAAATGAGAGCCTCAAACATTTTCTTCCAGACTTTTTTTTGTAAACGATATTTTTTATCACTATAAACCCATTACAGATAGATTCAATTCAAAACTTACGCGTTGGAAGGCGAACACTTTATCGATGGGTGGGGAGGGGGGGGGGGGGTGGAAGACTTACCCTTGTTAGATCTGTTTTGGAGAGTATAGGGTCTTATTTTATACCTT
>CP139508.1:351851022-351923878 GCA_021014915.2 Artemisia tridentata subsp. tridentata
TATTATTGTTAAAATGACCATAATACCCTCATGTGCATGACATGTGGGATTTTACGGAATAAGTTAACGAAAGTTAACATCAGGGATCATCAGCGTTATTCTTTGCAAAGTTAACGAATGTCAAAGCAACATGAAACTATCAGGACGACATATGCAACTTTGGACATACCACAGGGACGTTCCATGTAATTTACTCTAAGATGAGGGTTCGACTAACAAATGCAATGAGGGTACCAGTTAAGCCGTATTCATTAAATACCAACATTC
This sequence comes from Artemisia tridentata subsp. tridentata, assembly GCA_021014915.2. NCBI lineage: Eukaryota > Viridiplantae > Streptophyta > Magnoliopsida > Asterales > Asteraceae > Artemisia > Artemisia tridentata. Next base: position 351,851,290 of record CP139508.1, read on the forward strand.
CTTTTAAGTTACAAATTACATTTGATACAAATTAATTAAACTCACTGATGAGTACCTATTTACTCATCATTTTATGCCCATAAAATACATAAAAAACGCTAAAAACGGCCAAATATACCAAATTATACTGCAGATATCCTTGGTTTGTGTTTTTATGTGTTTCAGGGACAAAGGATTGAAAACAGAGCAAATACGAGCATTTTTGGATCGACTTGGTAACAACTGTGCATTTGGTCATACCGAGACGGAATCAAAGTCAACCCCGGGATATAGTTTTGGATCAAGATTGAAAAACCGAAACCAAAACCATTTTTTGTGGGCCGACCCGACCCATTTTTATGGGCCAAGTCAGCCTATATTTACCAAATCCAAATCTATACTAAATAAATCCAATACCAAAACCCTTTTATCCATAAACAACTTTTAACCCAGCCCATATTTACCAAAGCCCAAAATATAATAAAACCTAACCCCGTCTGTTTTAGCTAACCAAGTCAAACCACAACCAACACTTTCTCCCTTCCCCCTTTTACCCGCCATACCTTTCCCTCCCCCTTGCTTTAACCTGCTACTCCATATTCCCTCCTCAAAAGCACCCTCTTCACCAGCTCCAAGATATCCCCTTCACGAGATACCAATGCCAGCTTGGCAATCCACAACAAATTGGCGCCAAAATCAATTTTAATGGCTGAGATGAGTTTAAGCCAATCCAATGGTGGGAATTGATCATAGAAAGCACAATGTCGATTTGAAGCTGTTATTTACATACAGAAGAAGCACAAGGCTGAAGACCCTTAGTTTCTTATTTTTAGTATAAATAGGACACTCTTGTAAGCCATTAAGGTAGTTAATTAGTTAGTAGTTTCTTTTAGCTTAAATTTAATTTAAATCAGTTTTAATTTAAGTTTCTCTTGTAATTTTAAGCTTGTACTCAGTTTTTAAATTAATACGAATTTCCAGTTTCAAAGCTCAAGTCTGCCATTTTTCTTATAAGCTAATTAATAGTTCTCTTGATATTAATGTGTTATTAGTTTAATTCCACAGCAATCTCTCAGTTTCAAAGATAAAAAACAAAAACAAAAACAAAAAAATAAAAAAGAGAAAAAAAAATATATATTAAAACAGAAAAATCACAAAACTTCACAGGTTTACCTGAGCATGAAAATGTGGAAAGCTTTTTGGAAGTTGCCAGTTATGGAATGGCAAGATGGACTTTACTAGCTTGTTGTAAAACAAACTAGAGCTTGTAGCTGCCATTTAGTTGGAACCCTTGTTAAGCTAGGGTCCAAGGTGTTTAATTTCTAGCTTTTTATTGCATTTACTTTAATAATAGCTTTGTTACTGTTTCATTAGTATAATTCTGCTTAATTTAGTTCATTATAGCCTATTTAATAATACCTTAGTTTATTGCATCATATTTCATCATCTCTGTCACATTTTGTCATCACTTGCTTATTTGTGATAGATTGGATATTTGTTGTTAGACATAGCTTATTTATGCTTAAATCAGCTTAATATAAGTTAGTAATAGCATAATAGTAGATCTCATGGCTTAATTACAACATTTGCTTCATAAAATCTCAAAACAACTTTCAAAAAGGGAGTGTTTGGTTCAGTAGTGAAAACGGGTCAAAAAGGAGTCTACTGTTCATATGCATGTGGGTGACTTTTGATTTTGCTTATCTTAGTCCAAATTAGCTGTTAGTAGGAGTTGTCAATCTGTTTTTGTAGGTTTTGAGGAATTGAGTTGGGTATTATAAAACAAAGGTTAGATACTGAGCTTATGAGCTGGTTAAGCCATAAGCTAAAATCAGCTCTTGTTTTGGTGATTTTGTGTCTAAAATAGTTCCTTAAGTTGATTTTCAGTTGTGGGTTTTATCCCATTAAGTGTTGTATTTTGGTCAAGTTTTGTGCAAGTCTGCACATCAGAATCTGCATCAGTTTTGTGGGACCATTCATGTGCTTATTTGTGATGTTTAGAGCTAAATTTCCTGAGTTCCAAGTAGTTTGCTATTGGATCTTTGCTTAATTCTCAATTCCAGCCCTTAGTATAGCTTAATTGAGCTTTAAAATAAGCTCAAAAGTGCTCATTCACTCAAGCTTACACTGAGTGATCAGTGCTCATTTGAGTGAACTGAGCTATTTCTCAGCTTATCTTTAAGCAGTAAATAAGCTCCACATGGTCTGATTTTTGGTCCTAGGTGATCCTTGGTATGTGAACTTTAGGAATTCTCAGTTTTTGTGGTATTGCTTATTAGTTTAGAGCTTAATTTTTAAGCCCAAAATTTGCCTTGTTGGACTGTTCTTGTTCTGTGCATCAGTATTCATTATTGCTTATTTAGTGATTGTCCAGTGCTTAATTTTAGGTTCTTTTAGCTTATTCATGTTTCATTTCAGCTTATTGTTAGTTCATTAGCTTATCTCAGTTGCCTTTTAGCTTATTTTTGGCTTATTCAGCCTAATAGAACCTAGTTTTAGCTTATTTCTTTGAAAAGTACACTGATCAGCCTAATTGGCTTATTTGTGAGCTTATTGAAGGTTTTCACAAATAGTTGTAGTTATATAAAATGCTTATTATTTAGTGCTTATTAGGTTTCTAAAAAAAAATAGTTAAAGAAAAAAAAAGCTGAGGCCAGGATTCGAACCTGAGACCTCAGCCTTCCAAAGCACACAACAACACACACAAGCACCAACTGCCCTAGGGACTTTCTCTAGTTAATCCTTGCACAACATTTTACTTAACCAAGTTTTCCAATTTAAGCTTATTTCAACTGTCCAGCTTATTCCAGCTTATCTGGATAAGCTATCACCTCAAGCTTATTTTTCCTAGAATCAGTACACCAGTTAGGACTTTTCTGTATTTTTTCACATTTTTCCATTTTCATTTATTATTTTTAATTAATTTTTCTTTTAAAACTAGTTTTTAATTCATAACAAAAAATATAAAAGTCAAAAAAAATATAATTCTTTTTTTTTTAAATTTTCTTTTATCATTTAGGAATTAGGAAAATTAAATTTGCACTCGTAGGGTTAATTTTATAGATTTCACTTTTTCAAGTTCGTTTTTAAAATTCCCGATTTGCGTTTTTAGTGTAAATTGATTTATGCTTAATTTTTCTTTGTAAATTTGCTTTCCATATCTCATTAGAATTTAAAAACACCAAAAATCCAAAATCCACACTTCAAGCACTTTAATTCCAAACCTTACACGAAATCCTCGATTCATACCTCGCTGGGACACGACCCGGGTAATCACTTGCCCGGTATCTCATATCGTATTCACGGGTTTTTGCACGTTGGCCTTTTTCCCAAAGGGTTGACTTGTTGATACCCGCGTCTCACGCTTATCCGTCTGATATTATTTATATATACTTTCCCACGGATCAAATTTTGGCGCCGCTGCCGGGGAGGTTGTGTTGCGACAATATTGTTAAAGGTTTTAACGATTAGTGACTTGAGATCCTTCGTCAAGAAGTTATCGCTTTCATAAAATTATAAAAAAACAAAAATATTTTTCTTTTTCTTTTTATATATATATCAGATAAAAAAATACAAAAACATTTTCCGTTTTGTTGTGTAAAATAAAAGATAAAAGCAATCTCAATATAATACTCATCAACTTTGAGTATTATCATAATAAGTTCCCAAACAAAAGATTAAAACTTGCCTTTGTATCACTTGTGAAAATCGGCTCACCTTTGATTGATAAATAAACTATAAGAGGGGTATAAGGAGAGGCGATCCAACGAACTTCGCCTCGAAAAGAGATCCATTCTTCTCTTCCGCTCCTTTGTGTGTTTATCTTTTGAAAAGCTACCGTACGCTTGTTGATTATTGGTTTAAGTTCACTTATGTTTTGCTTCGGTCTCGTTTTAATTGAATTGTTTTTAGTGCATGCGCACTCGTTCTTCTCCGTCAACAAGTCCTTTACGTGAACTCGTACATACTCCGAGAAGACGTAATCGGAGACGTAATCGTAGGCATACCGCCTCAATAGCCGAACCCGAGATTCGTGCTATTCCCACTCCTCCCATTGTCACAATGGCGGATGATCGTACCATGTGTGAGCTTCTCCAAGCACCCACCGAGGGTTACGGAGATGCTATTGTTGTTCCGGCAATCGTTGCCGATAGCTTTGAGCTTAAGACCGGGTTGCTATCCTTAGTAACTTCAAGTCAATATTTCGGATTTGAGAGGGACGATCCTCATTCCCACATTCAATGGTTTAACAAGATCACCTCTACCATCAAATACCGAAATGTTCCTCAAGAGGCAATCAAATTGCTTCTTTTTCCTTTTTCTCTCGAGGGGTCTGCCCGAATTTGGCTAGAAAAACAACCCCCTCGTTCTATTGAAACATGGGAAGATTTGGTGTCGAAAATTGTGAATGAATTCTTTCCTCCATCAAAAACCACAAGCCTAAAAAATGAAATCACCAAATTCACTCAAAAATTTGATGAATCCTTTAGTGAAGCGTGGGACCATTTTAAAGAATTACTTCGCAAATGTCCTCACCATGGTTTCTCCGAGTTGCATCAACTCGATACTTTCTATAATGGTTTGAACCATTCCGATCAAGACTCTCTAAATGCCGCCGCCGGTGGTAATCTCTTGTATCGGACTCCTAAAGATGCTTTAGCCATCATTGAGAATAAGTCTAAGTTTCGCACTTCACGAAGCAAGCAAGTTGTTTCCCAAGTGAATGCTTCACCTTCTACTTCATCTCCCGTGAGTTCTTCTAGCACTGATGCTAAGATTGACAAACTCACGGAGGCTATTCAAGCTTTGGTTCTTTCCAAGCAAAAGAAACAATCTTCCCCACAAACTTCTTCACCCACTCAAGTCAAAGCGGTGGAAGAAACTTGTGTTACTTGTGGTGGTCCTCATGCATACTACAATTGTACTGCCACCGATGGTAGTCGATGTGAAGTTAATGCGGTAGTCGGGTCTTACAACCAAGGAGGTAACCAATACCGTCCTCAAGTTGACCCGAACTATCGTGCTAGCAATCAAAATGGACCACCCGGATTTTCTCAACCCAACAATCCAAATAGATTCAATCAAAACCAACCGAGAGGGCAAAATGTTCCAAATCAATTTCAAGCCCCGATCAATCAATACCCAAATCAAGGTGGTAATTTCAATCAAAGCTTTCAAGCTTCAAATTACCAAGCCCCAATTGCTTCCTCAAACGAACTTGCTAATTACATCAAGTCAAATGAGGCAAATATGAGGTCAATGCAAAATCAAATCACCACCTTGAAAAATGATTTTCAAACTTCAATTTCGAAACAAGGTCATGAGCTTAAAAATGAGCTTAGAAATACAAATCAAAAAATTGATCAATCTCAAAGTAAAATTGAGAACATGTTTGCTAGTCTCATGTGTCAATTGAATCAACCTTCAACTTCGGGAACCCTCCCGGGAAATACCATTCCAAACCCGAAGGGTGAGTTGAAAGCTATTACCACCCGAAGTGGTAAAGCATATGATGGACCCTCGATTTCTACTCCTTCTTCGGTGAAGGAAGTGGAACGAGAAACCAAGGTGACAAAGGACAAAGTGCAAATTACTAGCCCACAAAGTACCGAACACGTCCAACCTTCGGTCGTCCAAACTCCAATTCCGGAACCCGATGTTCCGAAGACCAATCCTAAGCCCTCGATTCCATATCCTTCGAGGCTTAATGAACAAAAGCTCCGTGACAAAACTAATAGTCAAATGATGAAGTTTCTTGAAATCTTTCAAAAGTTACACTTCGATATTAGTTTTGCGGATGCTCTTCTCTACATGCCAAAGTTTGCTTCTACATTCAAGAGTCTCCTTAGCAATAAGGAAAAGTTGCTTGAATTAACAAAAACTCCATTGAATGAGAATTGTTCGGCGGTAATTCTTAAAAAGTTACCCGAAAAACTAGGAGACCCCGGCAAATTTCTCATTCCTTGTGACTTCCAAAAGCTTGATGAATGCTTAGCCTTGGCCGATCTTGGCGCAAGCATCAATCTAATGCCTCTTTCCGTATGGGCAAAGCTTTCTCTCCTGGAACTTACTTCTACACGAATGACTCTCGAACTTGCAAACCGATCGGTTACTATTCCGGAAGGTATTGCCGAAGATGTCTTCGTGAAGGTGGGCAAGTTCCATTTTCCTGCTGACTTCGTAGTGGTCGATTTTGATGCCGATCCTCGTGTCCCCCTTATCTTGGGAAGACCATTCTTGAAAATGGCTCGTGCATTAATCGACGTCTACGAAGGTCAAATGACTCTTAGAGTCGGTGATGAAAAGTTGGTCATAAATATTGAGAGTACTTCAAAATATCCTCTCAAGCATGATAGCGAGTCAATTAACCAAATTGATATCATTGATGCTACATGCGAGGAATATTTTCATGAAGTACTAAGTGGCAATCCCACTTCTTTAGACCATACCGTTGCTCTCTCTTCCCCCTCTCTCACTCCGTTTGAGGGAGGTGACTTCATTTTGGAAGAGATTGAAGCTTGTTTGTCTTGTGATTCGATTCCATCGGGAATTGATAATGGTGTATTTGACCCGGAGGGAGATATTCTTCTCATTGAGAAGTTGCTTAATGATGATCCATCATCTCTCCCTCCACAAGAACTTCATAATGAGGAAATCAAACCTAGTGAAAATTCTAATGATCCTCCGGAGGTCGAACTCAAGGACTTACCACCTCATCTTGAATATGCATTTTTGGAGGGTACCGATAAATTACCCGTCATAATTGCTAAAGATTTAAATGATGAGGAGAAAACCGCTCTCATAAAGGTTTTAAAGTCACACAAGCGAGCCATCGCTTGGAAACTTTCCGATATTAAGGGTGTTAACTCGAAATTTTGTACACACAAGATTTTAATGGAAGATGATTTTAAACCGGCGGTTCAACATCAAAGAAGGGTTAATCCAAAAATTCATGAGGTTATCAAAAAGGAAGTTCTTAAACTCCTTGATGCCGGCTTGATTTACCCTATCTCGGATAGTCCTTGGGTAAGCCCGTGCATTGTGTGCCCAAAAAGGGTGGCATTACCGTTGTTACAAATGATGAAAACGAGTTGATTCCTACTCGATTGGTGACGGGATGGCGTGTATGCATTGACTACCGAAAGTTAAATGACGCCACCCATAAAGACCACTTTCCTTTACCCTTCATGGACCAAATGCTCGAAAGACTAGCAGGAAACGAGTACTATTGTTTTCTCGACGGTTTCTCGGGTTACTTCCAAATTCCCATTGATCCGCAAGATCAAGAAAAGACCACTTTCACGTGCCCTTATGGAAAGTTTGCCTGCTGACGCATGCCTTTTGGCTTATGTAATGCTCCGGGCACGTTCCAAAGGTGTATGATGGCCATATTTCACGACATGATCGAGAAGACTATGGAGGTCTTTATGAATGATTTCTCGGTCTTTGGAGAATCTTTCAAGGCATGTCTCTCCCATTTGGACAAAATGCTTCAACGTTGTGAAGACACTAATCTTTGTCTAAATTGGGAGAAGAGTCATTTCATGGTCAAAGAGGGCATTGTTGTGACAAACGGTAATTTTCCCCTGATATTTTAATAATAAATGTCTATTTATTATTACATAACTGCTAGATTAAACATTTATGTGTTCACATAACGATTACGGGAAACAAACCCGCACACTGTAGCATACAATAACCCTCCAAATCACTTAACATTATCAAGAAAAGTGAAGTAATCACTTCCTGACCCTACTGGTAATTTAATTACAAAACCGAGAAGTCATCTCATTTTTCTGAAAAACATGACACCGCACGTGTACCGACTCCGCGTTAGTGACGGCTAAACTTTATAATTCCATTCCGGAGTCAATAAATTTTACTCTATATCAGTTTGATAGAAACGACTCCTAAAATTATATTTTTCGTGCTCACGACAACCCGAAAAACTCAAGTTACACCTCAGCTCAACGGGATACGGGGTACACCAACTACAAACAAAACTTATAATAATCTTATCCCCTATCTCTTATACGCGATTCTCTCTCTACCCCCACTCCACAGTTCATCTGATCCCTCTGTTCTCAAAAATCGCCATCTCCTGACTCCATCCCCAAATCGAAAACAACAAGAGGGTGACGCCATAAACAAGACAATTCCAAGTTTATCTCTTTCCTTCTGTCCAAAGTGAAGATCACTGCCACCATTGTCGGATCCGAGAGTCAACAAGTCCATCCAAAAGAGATGATGAAGCTAAAAAGGACGGTAAACCATTTTTGGCTATAGATCGACTGCTAACAAAGGAGGAAGAATCAAAACTCCCTTGTTTCAATTCTTTTTATTCTCACAATCGGTCCACAAGCAAACTCACATCCCAAAAAAAAAAAAAAAAAAAAACTTCACTCGAAATACAAGAAGAGCTGTGGTGGGATTGCTTGCTTGGAATCGGGTTCGAATGTGCTGTTCCGCTCCTCAACTTTCTGTAACCGAATCAATAGAGTTGTAAGGTCAATTTTTATTATTCTTGTTGTCTTATTCCTGCCTCTCGGATGATATATTAAGTTATGATTGTTATGAGTTTTTCATCTGTCAAAATATTGTTGAATCACTGTTGGTGGTGGTGTGGTAAAATGAATTTTGAAACTTAGAACACTAATTAGAAACTAATATTGGCTCAGAAACTCGAAGTAATTGTCATTATTTAGGCTGTGTCAAAAGTCCAGGTTCACCGTGTTGAAGTGTTGCAGTTAAGTGTGTCAATTCGATAGGCTTAAGTCGAGATTAGACTTGGGTTGTCCTAGATTTTCCGCGAATGTGCTACTATAAACAGTTTTGATCGAATGTTGTGCTTATAGTTAAGAGTCGGGTAGCCATATTGTGGTCTCAAAAGTATGCACACAAAGTGTTTGTGTTTTTGTTTGAAGGAAATGTCGACCCTCAATGTGAGTTGGGATCGAGTAGAATGAGGTTCATAAATCCTTGTCTTTTGCCGTCCTAGCGTACTCTAATACTCGACTTCTTGTTTGTGTTAGGTCGAGTTGTACTCGGCTTAAGGATAAACTAGATGCTCAAAGTCTCGTCTAGCCGTGTAGCCTTCGGGACTTATTCAAATTTTACTTCCTTCTAGTTGTATACTTGAGTCCTTAGCTTAAACAACCTCGAGTTTGTGGGTAAAAGAGGTTCCAGTCGAAGGTATTATGTCCAACCGAAGGATTTGAACTATAGACACTTTCTTTGTAGTTGTCTCGGTGTACACCACCCAAAGGGGTGCTCGTTTTGCATGGTTCATAGGCTCCTACAAAGGGTGCACTAAGAGACCAAACCCATAGAACATAGGTCCTTGTCAAGCTTTTGTCCGAAACCTTTGTCACTCGCAAAAACCGCTAAAGTCTGAAAGTCTTATGACTTCATACTTGGATTCTAAACTTGTGCTATAATGAAATTGCATTAACAACAGTGGGCTGAAGTGTTCACTAAAATGAAGTGGGTTGGAAGCCCACCAAGCAAACTTTTCCTTTTAAGTCTTTTAAGGACCACTTGGGCCGAAGCTCATCAAAGTTCCCTAATTCAATTTTTTTTCCGTAACAGACCGAAGCCCACTTATCTTATGAGGCAACCAGGCCGCTGACCTTTGTACATCTCGGCCCAAGTGAAACCTGCCTTATTAAACATGGGACACAGCCCACTCTCGACACGAACGTATACTCGCTTCAAATATAAAGCCGTCGACGCAAATCGTTTAAACTTGACAATCTTACACGTTAACGTCACGATCCATTTTTAAATAAATACACCGCTAAATATACTTGCACCACCTAATTTCGTATATATTTAGACAACATTATAACTTGACAAAACTTTTATTAAATTAGTGATCATTGATATATGCGAGCCAATAATTTAAAATAAGGAGTCATAAGCTAACTAGTAGTCTTCCTAACAAACAACTTGACAAGGTCATGTCGAAACTTATATAAGTCAAATAAATAAGAAACAATTATTTTTCATTTAAACTTCAAGCTTATTAAAACAACATTTTCTCAACACAAACTCACCATATATTAGTAAAGCCTTTTCAACTTCACTTTTAGTTATTTTTATTTTTCACAAAGACCACATTGTATATATGTATGAAAGTATATACGCACACGTACATTCACTTGACCTCAACATTCCTATATGTCGTTCACGTTGACATTCCATAGTTGCTATCCTTCGTGCGTATCTTTCCAATCATTGTTAATTCAAAGAGTCACTATTCCTATTCTTTTGTACGTTCGTACACTCCGATGAGCCAATAACTCCAAATATTAAAAGCATGGTTTTAACTTAAATGCTGCCACACCAGCAACACCAACATGAACTTTTGAAATAATTGAAAACCCTTTAACTCGAATTATGAACTAAAACGTACCTTACTAATCTAGGTCGCGTGTCGGTGCCGCACTCTATTTGAACTGCTTGTGATGTAGCTACTACTCAACAAGGTGAGTTCATGGCCCCTACTTTTACTGGTTTTTAAACTATTTCTGGGGAGAATACATGCTCGTTTTAACTAAACTCAATGACTGTTTACTTGAAATCTGCAAACTGTTTACTCAATATCTGACTGTTGAGCTGAATTATTTGAATTGGTTATTTGAAGGCATTATGTGATTGACTGATATGTAACCCCACTCTATTTAAACTTGTTTTACAATCGGGGTGAGAAACATGCAAAACTATTTTATGGACCAACACTGTTATTATCAAACTATTACGCAGATTAGCCTAAGCACTATTATGTCCCAAATTGCCCAAACTCATGAACCGTCAATTCCTGCTGGGAAGCGCGAATGTTATAAATAGATCTATTGGGAGTAACGTCCCCGTTCGGGTTGACCGGATAGGCAAACGAACGTATACCATGTCGAAACACAAGTGTCTGGGATAAACACTTGCCGGGCCTTTGTATTTAACATGCTTCTAGAGCATGCACACTGTTATAGCTTCGGTTACATGAACTTAGAGCTAGCGTAATACACTATGTTATTTTTGGGTTGCTTACCCTACACTTGGTCCACATCACAAACTTTACTTGAAGGAAAACACTATTTTCAGGACATTGTGAGCGACACAATGGCCACAAAACTCTTATGGAACTCACAGTATTTTTACTGCTTTATTACAAATCTTATTTGGCAGCGGGTTGTAAACACACAGGTTGCAAGTCTTGTATGGGCGGGGCTTGGGACTGAGTGGATTTACAATGCCTTTGCCGGGAAAATCGTTATTCAAACGCTTTACATTTTACACTAAACTCTATGAACTCACCAACCTCGTGTTGACACTTTTTAGCATGTATTTTCAGGTTTAAGGCGATAAACTAGTTGTGAAGGCTTTTGGCATGGCATGGCATGGTCATAGAAGACTCTGATATTCGGGACCACTTAAAATCTTTTATGGGCTTATATTTCCGCACCATTTTTTAAATGTTGTAAACAAACCACTTTTGAATATGAAATCTATTTTAAATGGTTGAGGTAAAACCATTCTTTATACTTTGTGTTGTGATACCAATTTAGTAGCACCCAAACATGTATGCTTCCGCTAAACCAGATTTTGGGGGTGTTACAGATTGGCATCAGAGCCTAGGTTATAGAGAACTGGGTATTTTTCAAACCTAGACTATAACCACTTTTACAAAAACAAAACTCTATGACCGCCACATGCCTGCCTGCCAAGCTGATGCCTCATTTGTGATTTTATTGCTAATATAATTGATGAGATGTGCACACTGTTATTGGATAAGTATATCCATCTATTTTCACTATCCACTATAAGTACCCTCGACATACTTATACACACGCATCATACTCGTCGTAGCATTACGTCTTTCTCTACGCAATCTCATCAATCGTCCTCGAGTGTGGACATCCGCCTTAATTATTTAAGAAACTTTTAAAAGTAAGGGATATATTACTGGTGTAACTAAGCTGACTATTCCAAAATTTATTGAACCTCGGTGGAATATAGACTGATCACCTATATTCGACCAGGGACAGTGGGACATAGCCTGATCACCTATGTCCGACTCAGAGGTAAATTTTGCAATACTCAGAGTAGTTATACTAGAGTTATGTCCAGATTGATTTCCTACTTGATCTTTGAAAGACTTAAAATTCTGTGTGTGTACATAATCACTGCCTAACATGAACATTCACATCCACACACAACACACTGGCATCACAACACCTTATGAACCGTAATACACCGGCACCGCTATACTCCTCCATTTATACGGAATTTCTATTTGTCGCCGTCTGACTGTAATTTGCATCGGGCCAGTTAGACCCGATTGGCATCGTTTGGACCCATATTGCTTATTTGTAAAAAGCCCATTTGAGCCTATTGGAGTGTTTGGAATCGGTTTTGGCTATGTTTAAATTTGAACCTCGAACCGTAATACATCCGACACCACTATACTTCGCCATTTATATGGAATCCCAGTTGCTGCCGTCTACCCGTAATTTGCATCAACTCAGGCTAGACCCGATGAGCATCGTTTAAACCCGAGTTGCTTATTTGTAACTCCTCGAGATCGTAGTAAGCCCATTTTAGCTTATTGGAGCATCAGAATTGGTTTTGACCATGTTTAAATCTGAACCCCATTCCTGAATTTGGAATTCTCATTCAGCTTAAACCTGAACCATGTTTTGTTTTCATTACAGTCACCTCCACCTCAACCCTACACTCAAATGATGTTGTACTTTCCGCGTTAAACACTAAGCACGCCACTGAGACTGTTACACCCCGTGCCCGCTTAGACCAAAAATTGAAACTTTTTACGCGGAAACGACCTCTCAAAACTGACCTGCTGTCACTCTTTTATGAACTGACAAAAATCCATAAACATTCAGCCCTTTAGGCTATTTTTAAATGAAATTAGACTCAATTACCTTCAAAATGATAGGTGGTACGACCCGTGACGACTTACGGATTAAAAGATATGATTTTTCAAAGTTTACCAAAATCTGCCAAACTGAAACCGAAATTTGGGCTTTTGTACCAAATTTCAGTATAAACCGAAATTTGGCATAACCAAACCGAAATTTGGCTTTTTTTCACTTAAACCGACCCATGCTACTTTATATCCACACCAAACTCACTCAAGGCCATTAACATAACATACAAAATCATTTTCATACCCAATCAACCCGAAATAGTACCTTAAAATTAGACGGGTCATGCAAATAACCCATTTGACCCATTTACACCATAAACCACTTATACCACTTCATTTTTATACCAAACTTGACCAAATTCATTACATTAACATACCAAACATGTTCCAACGACACTTGACCCGTTTACATATCAAAATGGGTACATTTACCCTTTTGCCAAACACCCCCCTTAAACATTGACCATAAACCATTAAACTCACTTGGACACACCGTTAACCACCCAAACTTTACCAAAAGCCTTAGATTAACATAACAAACATGATTCAAGGGTACTCGACCCGTTTACAACCCAAAATGGGTATTTTCACACATAATCCAAACGCCCCTTTAACTTTACTCAAAAACACATAAAACATACTTAGACCCACCGTTAGACTTCCAAATCGTTATGACTCCATTAACATACAATTTCACACTTGACTCCACATTACAAACCATTTATGGACTCACGGGGGTATCATCTTGAATGAGCTCGTATTCTACCTAAGCTCCTAAATAAACACTACCTTAACTCTTACCTATCCAAATCTTTAATCACTATATCCAAGCCATCCATACAAGCATGCCAACCTACAAAATGGTTAGACAACTAAACCGTAAGCACAAAGGCTTAGTAAGTAAAACGACTATAACATACCATTATACTTCAAACCTCATAATGCATCATATACATAAACCACTTACTTCACATAACCACTAGCACATAACATCAACTTATCTCCTAGCATCCAATCTTCACATAAGCCATATCTTGACATCATATAGGCATAACACAAGCTATCTTTCTAACCATAAACATACATAACACATAATGATGGAATTCCATATAACATATGCTATCATCATTTTACTTACCTCAAACCAAGCTACATAACAACAAGAACATCATCATCAACACAAGCTTCCATCATCATCATCATCATCGATCATCATCATCATTCAATAATCAAAACCTAATCACATAATACTCAAATACATAAACAAGGGTTATCAAACCCATCAAAACATAATCATCTTCTAACCCATATCATCATATGATCATATCTTGATCATATGATGAAAACCCACTTAATCTATAATTCAATAACTTCACTAACATCAACTAGAGATTCTTACTTGTTGAAGGAATCATTGCTAGACTTAACTCTTGAAGTAGAACATAAACCTCCATCAATACTTGATCATCATCTTCATGGTTCCCTCCCTTTTCCCTCTAAAACCGGACCTCCAAGACTTCTCTCAATAATGAGAGAATTATCTAGATAAAACTAGATATAACTAGTTAGGTACAAATTTGGGTCAAAGGCAAGAATGGCCCCTCAAGTTTCATTCCTTCTAATTTGGCCACAAACTAACTTATAACATATATAACACTTGGCAACTTAGGCCCTTTTAATTACACATCATATTTAACATAACCACTTTAGTCATATTTTGACTATCGGGTTTGACTAAAACACCACATTTGTTGACTAACCAATCACATAAGGCCTTTATACATTTCATCTAGGGTGGGGTCCCAATACCCGGGAAACGGGTCTAACAATTCTACCCCCTTATTTAGATTTCGTCCCCGAAATCTCTCGTCTAAAACTATCCAAAACTAACTTCACAACATATACAAGTCCTTGCTCTCGTGCTTTCTAGGCCAATTCCTTGCGACGATCTACATGATCTTGCAAATTCTACTCTTACTAGGCATAAACACAACTCATAATCCGCTAAAAGCACACTTCTCATCAAAAACTTTTCTAAGATTTCCCGAAACAACTACTTGTCATCCGGGAAAATCTACTACTGTAACTCTATATGAGTCAAACTTCATCACTATAAACACGGCATTCATCAATACATTAACATGACATAACATCATATATCGGCCAATCTTCACATTCTACATACTACCAAACACGCATCTAAACTAAAAATCGGCAACTTATCTCAAAATATATAAAGTACCATACCAATGGCACCCTCAAAAATCTATCACACGCATAACTTAAGCATACTTTCTTATCAAATTCTGGAAATGCTCACAAATTGACTTATTGACTTAATGCACGATTCATTTTAGACGTCTATTTTAAGGTTTAACACATTACCTTAATGCCACTATAAGTTTTATTCGTATTTATCTTTTCCTATGACGTCTAACGGGTTTTAGTTTTCACTATCTCTTATTACTATCCGTACTCATGTCATATCGGTCACACATAAGCCCACTCTTCTGTAACTCTTCATTTACATAAAAAGGCGTCCCGATTTATGTAAATCAACAATTACAAATTCATGGTTCGGTGATTTACAATTTCTTCATTCAAATGAAAAGGCGTCCCAATCCATTTAAATCAAGAAACCATAAACCATCCTACTTACATACTTCCGACATAACACTTGTACTTACTTTACTTTCCATATTTACTAGCCTTGGATCCAATCTCACTAACTTTCATCCATGCCATAAGGCAAGCTAACATCATGCCATAAAAGGCAACTTAACCTCGTGCTATAAAGACACCTTAACATCGTGTCATATAGACACCTTAACATCGT
Organism: Artemisia tridentata subsp. tridentata; assembly: GCA_021014915.2. NCBI lineage: Eukaryota > Viridiplantae > Streptophyta > Magnoliopsida > Asterales > Asteraceae > Artemisia > Artemisia tridentata. Next base: position 351,867,048 of record CP139508.1, read on the forward strand.
GTCATAAAGACACCTTAACATTATGCCATAAAGGCATCTTAACATCGTGTCATATAGACACCTTAACATTATGTCATAAAGGCATCTTAACATCGTGTCATAAAGACACCTTAACATTATGCCATAAAGGCATCTTAACATCGTGTCATAAAGACACCTTAACATTATGCCATAAAGGCATCTTAACATCGTTAGAGTATTGGATCCAAGCTATGTTTACTTTAACATCCCTTCTCATCATGTTTACTCATTTTATCTTTCGTGCACTTTTATAATTAGGCACACACTGTCATTTATTCAATTTTCATTGCCATACGCAATCTCAACATTCACTATCACGCTTACTATCATCTAAGCAAGTTTCTATATAATACTTGCACATTTATTATCATCGCATTCCCACAATGCCACTTATCTTTTACCCGTCAACCCCAAGTTGACTCACACACTAATTATGTGCCATTTTTATTTAGACAATTTAAATATAAATAATGCTTATCCAATACAACTTACACACCTCAACGTGTTCTTACAACACACTTTTACTATACCTGTCAACCCTTGTTGACCATGTTTTCAATTCATACTATCACTTCATTTAGTCTATCCAACTCACACACATAAACCTTACATAGGCTTATTCCTTAATACTTTTATTAATCTCTACTTACATATTCCAAAATATTGACATGATCACAATCGTGTTTTACAACTCTTTCTAGTTCACTTCAAGTCTCTTATGATTTCTAGCTCAATTTATATCTCGACCATCACTTCTACACATTTATTACTAACACATTTTAGTCATCATGTTTTATTCGTACATGATCTCATTGCGACTTAACTACACTCTTTAACTTTCTCATTTTAATTACTCATGTAAGAAATTATGTCTTCAAGCATCTATTTGTTATTATAACAATCATGTCTTTCTTATCATCAAGTTACAAACATATTTCATTCTTCACTTCTTACTTATCTAACTCTTTTTAAGAACTTATGCTTTTTCAAATTATTAGCATGCTTCTTAACTCTTTTCACATATCAATGTTTTCTTTTAGCTTTACCGACCACAACTAGGTCAACACCCAACACGCATTCTAATGCATCTATCGCAACTCATACACTTCAATACAGACGTGCTCTCAAGCACATCACATAAAGCTTAGACATACAATAAACTTACCATAGACTTAATATCACATAAACAATCATAACATAACACTTAACACTTATCCGACAAGTGTTAAAACATTCTTAACAAAATCAACTCATGAAGTCTATGGCATCATATAACATATCGCATAATCAATCCATGTCTAAGATTCAACATTCTAACTAGCCGCAAGCAATAGCCAACCTCATAACTAAGGCATCATAAACCTTAGTCCACTTACTAACCCATCTCTAATACCACTTAGCCTTGCTATTCGCATTCATAACTCTAACTCTATCATACAACGCCTAATCACAATACAAACACCGGCACCAACCGAGGTGCACGGCTAACTAATCATCTAAACATCTCAAGTCCCCATGGACTTGCATCTCATACACAACAACACTATCACACACACATATATCACCTATCATCAATATGCTCAACTAGCATAAAACATAGTCCGTCTAACACTTAGCAACTAATTTCCGCGCGACTAACACTTACGTCTAACGCTTCTACGAGTGGTTTAAGACTAGGCCATCCTAAAGAAAACCTAATTCACTTAAACCGAAGCTCTGATACCAATTTGTTACACCCCGTGCCCGCTTAGACCAAAAATTGAAACTTTTTACGCGGAAACGACCTCTCAAAACTGACCTGCTGTCACTCTTTTATGAACTGACAAAAATCCATAAACATTCAGCCCTTAAGGCTATTTTTAAATGAAAGTAGACTCAATTACCTTCAAAATGATAGGTGGTACGACCCGTGACGACTTACGGATTAAAAGTTATGATTTTTCAAAGTTTACCAAAATCTGCCAAACTGAAACCGAAATTCGAAACCGAAATTTGGGCTTTTGTACCAAATTTCGGTATAAACCGAAATTTGGCATAACCAAACCGAAATTTGGCTTTTTTTCACTTAAACCGACCCATGCTACTTTATATCCACACCAAACTCACTCTAGGGGTGTTCGCGGGGCGGTTCGGTTCGGTTAGTTGAAAGATTTAAATTATCCATCGCGGGGCGGGTAACTAATTTTACTATCCGAAACCGAACCGTACTAGGCGGGTAACCGGACAAGCGGGTACCCGAAATGAGTGGTTACCCGCGGTTCGGGTCACGGTTAACCATTTTAGATATTTAATCGAGTTTAACCTTTTAAACAATAACATGTTCTAAAACGTAAAATGTCATTTTAGAAAAATTAAATGACGTCTAATAGATAATAATTATATAAAAGTTATCCCATTAGAATAATTGCATTCAAATATCCATACATAATCAATTAACAAAATAATAGTTATTCGACGTTTATAGATTACAATCACATTTATCAACTTTAACACATAAATGTTTAGAAATGTTCACATTAGGAGCGAGAAAGGCGTTATACAATAAAATTAGTGCAATAATATAATTAATACTTGTACAATTATTTGAATATTTAGTTAAAAAAACATTCATGTATTAATCACGGTTCGGTTCGGTTAACCGCGGATATCAAAAAATAAAAACCGAAACCGAACCGTGATAAGCGGGTTTTTTTTGTTTCGGTTTTTTTCGGTTTCGGTTTCTTCGGTTTCGGGTTTTTTTCGGTTTCGGATTGAGCGGTTCGGCTCGGTTCTTCGGTTTCTCGGATTTTTTGAACACCCCTAACTTTATATCCACTCAAGGCCATTAACATAACATACAAAATCATTTTCATACCCAATCAACCCGAAATAGTACCTTAAAATTAGACGGGTCATGCAAATAACCCATTTGACCCATTTACACCATAAACCACTTATACCACTTCATTTTTATACCAAACTTGACCAAATTCATTACATTAACATACCAAACATGTTCCAACGACACTTGACCCGTTTACACATCAAAATGGGTACATTTACCCTTTTGCCAAACACCCCCCTTAAACATTGACCATAAACCATTAAACTCACTTGGACACACCGTTAACCACCCAAACTTTACCAAAAGCCTTAGATTAACATAACAAACATGATTCAAGGGTACTCAACCCGTTTACAACCCAAAATGGGTATTTTCACACATAATCCAAACGCCCCTTTAACTTTACTCAAAAACACATAAAACATACTTAGACCCACCGTTAGACTTCCAAATCGTTATGACTCCATTAACATACAATTTCACACTTGACTCCACATTACAAACCATTTATGGACTCACGGGGGTATCATCTTGAATGAGCTCGGTATTCTACCTAAGCTCCTAATAAACACTACCTTAACTCTTACCTATCCAAATCCTTAATCACTATATCCAAGCCATCCATACAAGCATGCCAACCTACAAAATGGTTAGACAACTAAACCGTAAGCACAAAGGCTTAGTAAGTAAAACGACTATAACATACCATTATACTTCAAACCTCATAATGCATCATATACATAAACCACTTACTTCACATAACCACTAGCACATAACATCAACTTATCTCCTAGCATCCAATCTTCACATAAGCCATATCTTGACATCACATAGGCATAACACAAGCTATCTTTCTAACCATAAACATACATAACACATAATGATGGAATTCCATATAACATATGCTATCATCATTTTACTTACCTCAAACCAAGCTACATAACAACAAGAACATCATCATCAACACAAGCTTCCATCATCATCATCATCATCATCGATCATCATCATCATTCAATAATCAAAACCTAATCACATAATACTCAAATACATAAACAAGGGTTATCAAACCCATCAAAACATAATCATCTTCTAACCCATATCATCATATGATCATATCTTGATCATATGATGAAAACCCACTTAATCTATAATTCAATAACTTCACTAACATCAACTAGAGATTCTTACTTGTGGAAGGAATCATTGCTAGACTTAACTCTTGAAGTAGAACATAAACCTCCATCAATACTTGATCATCATCTTCATGGTTCCCTCCCTTTTCCCTCTAAAACCGGACCTCCAAGACTTCTCTCAATAATGAGAGAATTATCTAGATAAAACTAGATATAACTAGTTAGGTACAAATTTGGGTCAAAGGCAAGAATGGCCCCTCAAGTTCCATTCCTTCTAATTGGCCACAAACTAACTTATAACATATATAACACTTGGCAACTTAGGCCCTTTTAATTACACATCATATTTAACATAACCACTTTAGTCATATTTTGACTATCGGGTTTGACTAAAACACCACATTTGTTGACTAACCAATCACATAAGGCCTTTATACATTTCATCTAGGGTGGGGTCCCAATACCCGGGAAACGGGTCTAACAGAGACAGCCAACCGATTGCTAATAACAATCAACATCCTCCTTCAGAGTCGTACTCTGAACTCGCTAAACTTCCCATTCGGCAGAGATTCGGGCGCCCGACAGAAACCTTAAGACCCTAAGGAATAACCTGAACCGCGTTCCTTGGGACAATCACCTAATCCTCCTCTTGTCCCTCGGGAATATCAGCTATTTTTGCTACCCTCTCATAAGATAATAAACCATGTCGCTAATATCATACAAACTGATTTCTCGCGGTCACCCTACAAATGTTTTACTCCTACTTTATGAAATCAAAATTTCGACCTTACAACTATTTTAAACAACGAATGGTTCTTGTTCTATAAACTATTTTACAAATCAAATAACAGTATTTTATAAACCGATTTGTTAACTCAGTACTATATCACAAACTAAATCACGGTTGCTATTATTTTACTAATAATAAATTGTTTTCCTAGTACCTTATGGACTGTTTTACAAGTCATTTTATAAACTCTTTTACAATCACTCGGTGAACTATCCACTCACCTGGAAAGCATTTTGGCATCGTTAAAGTAAATTGAATACTTATGTTTATGAAATCTGTAGTGATATTCTTCTAAAACACTCATTATGATGCGTAAAGTTTTTATGATCAAACTTTATTAAACTTTTGAATGTCAAACGCCAACTTTTGAGGAAATCATCTCATCCACACCATGGTTAAGAACCCGTTTTACGAAATTTTGAATCTTTTGAAACCGTGTCACCATACGTATCTATTGATTCTCTAACAAAGGAATGTGTATTAGTTGGAAAGTTATTTTGGTCAAATTCATATAAAGAACTACTCAAATAAAGTTTCAAACAAGATTTTTATCCAACCCTACGAGAAGGAAAATACACAACTCCGGATCAAACCTTGACAGCCAGTCATCATGCTATCTTACCCCTCTAAATCAGAACACGTATCTCACCAACTCACAAAAATGGGAATAGTCACCTCGAGAATTTTGTACTTCAAAACTGACACTTCACATCTCGACTGTCAAGGCTCAACAGTCTCTCGAGAGGGTCTCGAATTCGTGTAGGAAGACGAAAACAAAATCAAGCGTAATCGACCTCAAAATTTTCAACTCCATCGGGTAACTCTAAGTGAAAACCGAGGACGGTTTTCCTTCTAAGGCGGGAAGGATGTGACAAACGGTAATTTTCCCCTGATATTTTAATAATAAATGTCTATTTATTATTACATAACTGCTAGATTAAACATTTATGTGTTTCACATAACGATTACGGGAAACAAACCCGCACACTGTAGCATACAATAACCCTCCAAATCACTTAACATTATCAAGAAAAGTGAAGTAATCACTTCCTGACCCTACTGGTAATTTAATTACAAAACCGAGAAGTCATCTCGTTTTTCTGAAAAACATGACACCGCACGTGTACCGACTCCGCGTTAGTGACGGCTAAACTTTATAATTCCATTCCGGAGTCAATAAATTTTACTCTATATCAGTTTGATAAAAACGACTCCTAAAATTATATTTTTCGTGCTCACGACAACCCGAAAAACTCAAGTTACACCTCAGCTCAACGGGATACGGGGTACACCAACTACAAACAAAACTTATAATAATCTTATCCCCTATCTCTTATACGCGATTCTCTCTCTACCCCCACTCCACAGTTCATCTGATCCCTCTGCTCTCAAAAATCGCCATCTCCTGACTCCATCCCCAAATCGAAAACAACAAGAGGGTGACGTCATAAACAAGACAATTCCAGGTTTATCTCTTTCCTTCTGTCCAAAGTGAAGATCACTGCCACCATTGTCGGATCCGAGAGTCAACAAGTCCATCCAAAAGAGATGATGAAGCTAAGAAGGACGGTAAACCATTTTTGGCTATAGATCGACTGCTAACAAAGGAGGAAGAATCAAAACTCCCTTGTTTCAATTCTTTTTATTCTCACAATCGGTCCACAAGCAAACTCACATCCCAAAAAAAAAAAAAAAAAAAAAAAAAAAAAAAAACTTCACTCGAAATACAAGAAGAGCTGTGGTGGGATTGCTTGCTTGGAATCGGGTTCGAATGTGCTGTTCCGCTCCTCAACTTTCTGTAACCGAATCAATAGAGTTGTAAGGTCAATTTTTATTATTCTTGTTGTCTTATTCCTGCCTCTCGGATGATATATTAAGTTATGATTGTTATGAGTTTTTCATCTGTCAAAATATTGTTGAATCACTGTTGGTGGTGGTGTGGTAAAATGAATTTTGAAACTTAGAACACTAATTAGAAACTAATATTGGCTCAGAAACTCGAAGTAATTGTCATTATTTAGGCTGTGTCAAAAGTCCAGGTTCACCGTGTTGAAGTGTTGCAGTTAAGTGTGTCAATTCGATAGGCTTAAGTCGAGATTAGACTTTGGTTGTCCTAGATTGTCCGCGAATGTGCTACTGTAAACAGTTTTGATCGAATGTTGTGCTTATAGTTAAGAGTCGGGTAGCCATATTGTGGTCTCAAAAGTATGCACACAAAGTGTTTGTGTTTTTGTTTGAAGGAAATGTCGACCCTCAAATGTGAGTTGGGATCGAGTAGAATGAGGTTCATAAATCCTTGTCTTTTGCCGTCCTAGCGTACTCTAATACTCGACTTCTTGTTTGTGTTAGGTCGAGTTGTACTCGGCTTAAGGATAAACTAGATGCTCAAAGTCTCGTCTAGCCGTGTAGCCTTCGGGACTTATTCAAATTTTACTTCCTTCTAGTTGTATACTTGAGTCCTTAGCTTAAACAACCTCGAGTTTGTGGGTAAAAGAGGTTCCAGTCGAAGGTATTATGTCCAACCGAAGGATTTGAACTATAGACACTTTCTTTGTAGTTGTCTCGGTGTACACCACCCAAAGGGGTGCTCGTTTTGCATGGTTCATAGGCTCCTACAAAGGGTGCACTAAGAGACCAAACCCATAGAACATAGGTCCTTGTCAAGCTTTTGTCCGAAACCTTTGTCACTCGCAAAAACCGCTAAAGTCTGAAAGTCTTATGACTTCATACTTGGATTCTAAACTTGTGCTATAATGAAATTGCATTAACAACAGTGGGCTGAAGTGTTCACTAAAATGAAGTGGGTTGGAAGCCCACCAAGCAAACTTTTCCTTTTAAGTCTTTTAAGGACCACTTGGGCCGAAGCTCATCAAAGTTCCCTAATTCAATTTTTTTTCCGTAACAGACCGAAGCCCACTTATCTTATGAGGCAACCAGGCCGCTGACCTTTGTACATCTCGGCCCAAGTGAAACCTGCCTTATTAAACATGGGACACAGCCCACTCTCGACACGAACGTATACTCGCTTCAAATATAAAGCCGTCGACGCAAATCGTTTAAACTTGACAATCTTATACGTTAACGTCACGATCCATTTTTAAATAAATACACCGCTAAATATACTTGCACCACCTAATTTCGTATATATTTAGACAACATTATAACTTGACAAAACTTTTATTAAATTAGTGATCATTGATATATGCGAGCCATTAATTTAAAATAAGGAGTCATAAGCTAACTAGTAGTCTTCCTAACAAACAACTTGACAAGGTTATGTCGAAACTTATATAAGTCAAATAAATAAGAAACAATTATTTTTCATTTAAACTTCAAGCTTATTAAAACAACATTTTCTCAACACAAACTCACCATATATTAGTAAAGCCTTTTCAACTTCACTTTTAGTTATTTTTATTTTTCACAAAGACCACATTGTATATATGTATGAAAGTATATACGCACGCGTACATTCACTTGACCTCAACATTCCTATATGTCGTTCACGTTAACATTCCATAGTTGCTATCCTTCGTGCGTATCTTTCCAATCATTGTTAATTCAAAGAGTCACTATTCCTATTCTTTTGTACGTTCGTACACTCCGATGAGCCAATAACTCCAAATATTAAAAGCATGGTTTTAACTTAAATGCTGCCACACCAGCAACACCAACATGAACTTTTGAAATAATTGAAAACCCTTTAACTCGAATTATGAACTAAAACGTACCTTACTAATCTAGGTCGCGTGTCGGGGCCGCACTCTATTTGAACTGCTTGTGATGTAACTACTACTCAACAAGGTGAGTTCATGGCCCCTGCTTTTACTGGTTTTTAAACTGTTTCTGGGGGAGAATACATGCTCGTTTTAACTAAACTCAATGACTGTTTACTTGAAATCTGCAAACTGTTTACTCAATATCTGACTGTTGAGCTGAATTATTTGAATTGGTTATTTGAAGGCATTACGTGATTGACTGATATGTAACCTCACTCTATTTAAACTTGTTTTACAATCGGGGTGAGAAACATGCAAAACTATTTTATGGACCAACACTGTTATTATCAAACTATTACGCGGATTAGCCTAAGCACTATTATGTCCCAAATTGCCCAAACTCATGAACCGTCAATTCCTGCTGGGAAGCGCGAATGTTATAAATAGATCTATTGGGAGTAACGTCCCCGTTCGGGTTGACCGGATAGGCAAACGAACGTATACCATGTCGAAACACAAGTGTCTGGGATAAACACTTGCCGGGCCTTTGTATTTAACATGCTTCTAGAGCATGCACACTGTTATAGCTTCGGTTACATGAACTTAGAGCTAGCGTAATACACTATGTTATTTTTGGGTTGCTTACCCTACACTTGGTCCACATCACAAACTTTACTTGAAGGAAAAAACTATTTTCAGGACATTGTGAGCGACACAATGGCCACAAAACTCTTATGGAACTCACAGTATTTTTACTGCTTTATTACAAATCTTATTTGGCAGCGGGTTGTAAACACACAGGTTGCAAGTCTTGTATGGGCGGGGCTTGGGACTGAGTGGATTTACAATGCCTTTTCCGGGAAAATCGTTATTCAAATGCTTTACATTTTACACTAAACACTATGAACTCACCAACCTCGTGTTGACACTTTTTAGCATGTATTTTCAGGTTTAAGGCGATAAACTAGTTGTGAAGGCTTTTGGCATGGCGTGGCATGGTCATAGAAGACTCTGATATTCGGGACCACTTAAAATCTTTTATGGGCTTATATTTCCGCACCACTTTTTAAATGTTGTAAACAAACCACTTTTGAATATGAAATCTATTTTAAATGGTTGAGGTAAAACCATTCTTTATACTTTGTGTTGTGATACCAATTTAGTAGCACCCAAACATGTATGCTTCCGCTAAACCAGATTTTGGGGGTGTTACAATTGTCCTCAGCCATAAGATTTCTAAGAGTGGGATTGAGGTCGATAAGGCCAAAGTTGATGTTATCGCTAAACTACCTCATCCCACAACCGTCAAAGGCATACGGAGTTTCCTTGGTCACGTCGGTTTCTATCGTAGATTCATTCAAGATTTTTCAAAAATCGCCCGGCCGATGACTCGTCTCCTTGAAAAGGAAACTCCGTTCATTTTCTCACAAGAGTGCATTGAAGCTTTTCAAACTCTTAAGAAAAAGCTTACTGAAGCACCGATCTTAGTTGCCCCCGATTGGGACCTACCTTTTGAACTTATGTGTGATGCAAGTGATTTTGCCATAGGTGCGGTCTTGGGGCAACGAAAAACAAAACATTTTCAACCCATACACTATGCTAGTAAAACTATGACCGAAGCTCAAGCTCATTACACCACGACGGAAAAAGAATTATAAGCCGTGGTGTATGCTTTCGAAAAGTTTCGGCCATACTTAATCTTGTCAAAAAGCATAGTGTATACGGATCACTCGGCTCTCAAATATCTCTTTGCAAAACAAGATGCAAAGCCGAGATTGCTCCGATGGGTTCTCCTCCTGCAAGAATTTGATATCATCATCCGTGATAAAAAAGGAGCGGAGAACCTTGCTGCTGATCATTTGTCCCGATTAGAGAATCCTCACCAAAGTGTGCTCGAGAAAAAGGAAATAAATGAAACATTTCCTCTCGAGACACTTAACGTGGTATCTTTTCGTGGTGATTCTAGTACACCATGGTTTGCCGATTTTGCAAATTACCATGCGGGTAACTTTGTTGTTAAAGGGATGTCGTCCCAACAAAAGAACAAATTCTTCAAAGATGTGAAGCATTACTTTTGGGACGACCCCTACTTGTTTAAAGTGTGTGCGGATCAAGTCATCCGGCGGTGTGTTCACGGCCAAGAAGCCGTTGAAATTCTTAAGGCTTGCCACAATGGACCCACGGGGGGACATCATGGTGCCAACTACACCGCCAAGAAGGTGTTTGATTCCGGTTTCTATTGGCCCACAATCTACCGTGACGCCCATGACTTAGTCAAATCTTGTGACTCTTGTCAACGTCACAGGAAGATTTCACAAAAAGATGAAATGCCACAAAACGTCGTTCAAGTTTGTGAAATCTTTGAAGTTTGGGGCATTGACTTTATGGGGCCGTTCCCGTCTTCACGAGGGAACAAGTATATACTTGTGGCTGTCGATTATTTGTCTAAATGGGTCGAATTGAAAGCGCTCCCCACCAACGACGCCCGAGTAGTTTGTAAATTTTTGAAATCTCTCTTTTCTCGGTTTGGAACTCCCCGTGCTATCATTAGTGATCGCGGTACGCACTTTTGCAATGACCAATTTGCAAAGGTCATGCTTAAGTACGGTATTACTCACCGTCTTTCTACCGCGTATCATCCACAAACAAGTGGACAAGTGGAGGTTTCAAACCGTGGTCTTAAAAGAATATTGGAAAGGACCGTAGGTGAAAACCGTGCATCTTGGTCGGATAAACTAGATGATGCACTTTGGGCCTTCCGTACAGCTTATAAAACACCCATCGGGTGTACTCCTTACAAGCTCGTGTACGGAAAGGCGTGCCATCTACCGATCGAGCTCGAACACAAAGCTTGTTGGGCCTTAAAACATTCCAACTTCGACCTAAAATCCGCGGGTGATCACCGTAAAGTTCACCTAAATGAATTAAATGAACTTCGTGATCAAGCCTACGAGAACTCTTTAATCTACAAAGAGAAAACAAAGAAGATCCATGACTCCAAAATCAAGAACCGCGTTTTCAACGTTGGTGACCGAGTCCTTCTTTTCAATTCTCGATTGAAGATATTCTCGATAAAGCTTAAAACCCGTTGGACCGGACCATTCACCGTTGCCAAAGTTTTTCCTTATGGTACCGTCGAGTTATCTCAAAATGACGGACCAAACTTCAAGGTGAACGGTCATAGGTTGAAGCATTATTTTGGAGGGGACATACCATCCATGGTTGTCCCGGATCTCCAAACTTTCCCCATGGACCAATGAATTCGGGGTCGAGTCAAGCTAGTGACTCGGTTAACAAAAACATTAGCACCACATGGGTGACAACCCATGTTTCTGACTTCTTTCTATTTTCTAACAACTAAGTGTGGGGGGATTCCTCTACTGTGCTCTGTTTGTGTGTTGTTTGCTCTTGTTTTCAGGTTTCTCTGAGATCGTGATGATTGATGCGCCTTTTTTCAATCCAGCCGCCCAATATCCGATCTTTTTTGCTAACGTTTATCTAGGGATATCTTATTAATCCTGTTTGTGAAAAAAAAGAGAATTATTTCACACACTTGGCTATTAGTATTACCTTTTTACGTTCTAAGTGTCAGCATAATAGCCGGTACTTTGAATATTGAGGGCAATATTCAATTCTAAGTGTGGGGGGGAATTCTCGCGAATTTTGTCACATTTGTACCTTCTAGTGCCCTAGTACCCCCGTTTTGGCCAAAAATTTTAAATTTTTTTCGTTTTTAGATAAGAAATTGCAATAAAAAAGAAGTGTTTAGTCTTGATTAGGTTAGAACAAAGGGAATCCCGACTCTGCCAGAGTGTTGATTTGGCTGCTTCCTTAACGATTAGACTAAGGTTTTACGATATGTGCAAATAAAAATGCTAAGCGTAGAATAGTTGGTTTTCTTTAGAGCTTATATAAGTAATCTATGGCTTTTCCTCCCAGGAGATAACTAATCTGACTTAATAAGTGCTTATTTTCAAACATTTGAACACACAAAATCATTTTTTATACGATTTTGAAAAATACTAGTTCTAAGCTTTATTTAAACTTCGGAACAAGCTTATGTCATAATAATGCAAAATGAAAGTGATACGTTGCTTGAAAGTTGCAAAAGTTAAGTAATAAATGTATGTGCTAAAAAAGCTACGGTTCAAGATCGGCCCTTGGATCCTTATTTCCGGAAGGCGTTTAGGTCTTGGCTACCCTCTTACACCGGCCCTTGGACCTCTAATTCAGGAATGTGTGAGGTCTTGGTCTAACACCCTTGGATCTTCATTTCAGGAATGTTTAGAGTCTTGGAACTCTCCGTTGTAACGACCCTTGGATCCTTTATTCCGGAAGGTGTAAGGTCTTGGTTCCCGTGAAGCTCCGTTAGTTTATGTTGCACAAGTAAAAATTAAAAAAAAATAATAATAATAAAACAAATTGTATGTGTTGAATAAAGTTTTGAAACTTGCTTGTTGTAAATTTTAAATCTATCTTTCAACTAGTATTAGTCAAAATCTTATAAAAACATCGATTTTTGTGATCAAAATTTTGAAAATCAAGCACATTCACCTAACTTGAATAAATATGGGAGTGAAAAGTTAAGTCTCGGCTTACATAGATTATTAGTATAAGTAGTGTTAGCATTTTACAAAAACATTTGCACATTGAGTTTAAGCTTAGTTGGGAGTATAAAAAAAGAGGATGACGATTACAATTCCCTGGAGACACCCATTTTGTGTGAATCCCGTTCCATGATACCATTTTTGGAAATCAAGCATTTTATCTATTTTTGTTCTAGTTTAAATTTCTTGCATTGAATAAAAAGTCGAAACGGGGTATGCTTGGTATTCTTTTGATCCTTTCATTACTTCATATGATCGGATTGCTAGGGACTAGCAATTGATAGTGTGGGGGGATGATGAGTGCCTATTTACTAAAAAACGCTAAAAACAGCCAAATATACCAAATTATACTGCAGATATCCTTGGTTTGTGTTTTTATGTGTTTCAGGGACAAAGGATTGAAAACGGAGCAAATACGAGCATTTTTTGATCGACTTGATGACAACTGTGCATTTGGTCATACCGAGACGGAATCAAAGTCAACCCCGGGATATAGTTTTGGATCAAGATTGGAAAACCGAAAACGAAACCATTTTTTATGGGCCGACCCGACCCATTTTTATGGGCCAAGTCAGCCCATATTTACCAAATCCAAATCTATACTAAATAAATCCAATACCAAAACCCTTTTATCCATAAACAACTTTTAACCCAGCCCATATTTACCAAAGCCCAAAATATAATAAAACCTAACCCCGTCTGTTTTAGCTAACCAAGTCAAACCACAGCCAACTCTTTCTCCCTTCCCCCTTTTACCCGCCATACCTTACCCTCCCCCTTGCTTTAACCTGCTACTCCATATTCCCTCCTCAAAAGCACCCCTCTTCACCAGCTCCAAAATATCCCCTTCACGAGATACCAATGCCAGCTTGGCAATCCACAACAAATTGGCGCCAAAATCAATTTTAATGGCTGAGATGAGTTTAAGCCAATCCAATGGTGGGAATTGATCAGAGAAAGCACAATGTCGATTTGAAGCTGTTATTTACACACAGAAGAAGCACAAGGCTGAAGACCCTTAGTTTCTTATTTTTAGTATTAATAGGACACTCTTGTAAGCCATTAAGGTAGTTAGTTAGTTAGCAGTTTTTTTAGCTTAAATTTAATTTAAATCAGTTTTAATTTAAGTTTCTCTTGTAATTTTAAGCTTGTACTCAGTTTTTAAATTAATACGAATTTCTAGTTTCAAAGCTCAAGTCTGCCATTTTTCTTATAAGCTAATTAATAGTTCTCTTGATATTAATGTGTTATTAGTGTAATTCCACAACAATCTCTCAGTTTCAAAGATAAAAACCAAAAAAAAAAAAAAAAAAATAAGAAAAAAATATATATAAAAACAGAAAAATCACAAAACTTCACACGTTTACCTGAGCATGAAAACGTGGAAAGCTTTTTGGAAGTTGCCAGATGTGGAATGGCAAGATGGACTTTACTAGCTTGTTGTAAAACAAACTAGAGCTTGTAGCTGCCATTTAGTTGGAACCCTTGTTAAGCTAGGGTCCAAGGTGTTTAATTTCTAGCTTTTTATTTCATTTACTTTAATAATAGCTTTGTTACTGTTTCATTTGTATAATTCTGCTTAATTTAGTTCATTATAGCTTATTTAATCATACCTTAGTTTATTGCATCATATTCATCATCTCTGTCACATTTTGTCATCACTTGCTTATTTGTGATAGATTGGATATTTGTTGTTAGACATAGCTTATTTATGCTTAAATCAGCTTAATATAAGTTAGTAATAGCATAATAGTAGATCTCATGGCTTAGTTACAACATTTGCTTCATAAAATCTCAAAACAGCTTTCAAAAAGGGAGTGTTTGGTTCAATAGTGAAAACGGGTCAAAAAGGAGTCTACTGTTCATATGCATGTGGATGACTTTTGATTTTGCTTATCTTAGTCCAAATTAGCTGTTAGTAGGAGTTGTCAATCTGTTTTTGTAGGATTTGAGAAATTGAGTTGGGTATTATAAAACAAAGGTTAAATTCTGAGCTTATGAGCTGGTTAAGCCATAAGCTAAAATCAGCTCTTGTTTTGGTGATTTTGTGTCTAAAATAGTTCCTTAAGTTGATTTTCAGTTGTGGGTTTTATCCCATTAAGTGTTGTATTTTGGTCAAGTTTTGTGCAAGTCTGCACATCAGAATCTGCAGCAGTCTGCATCAGTTTTGTGGGACCATTCATGTGCTTATTTTTGATGTTTAGTGCTAAATTTCCTGAGTTCCAAGTAGTTTGCTATTGGATCTTTGCTTAATTCTCAATTCCAGCCCTTAGTATAGCTTATTCGAGCTTTAAAATAAGCTCAAAAGTACTCATTCACTCAAACTTACACTGAGTGATCAGTGCTCATTTGAGTGAACTGAGCTATTTCTCAGCTTATCTTTAAGCAGTAAATAAGCTCCACATGGTCTGATTTTTGGTCCTAGGTGATCCTTGGTATGTGAACTTTAGGAATTCTCAGTTTTTGTGGTATTGCTTATTAGTTTAGAGCTTAATTTTTAAGCCCAAAATTTGCCTTGTTGGACTGTTCTTGTTCTGTGCATCAGTGTTCATTATTACTTATTTAGTGATTGTCCAGTGCTTAATTTTAGGTTCTTTTACCTTATTCATGTTTCATTTCAGCTTATTGTTAGTTCATTAGCTTATCTCAGTTGCCTTTTAGCTTATTTTTGGCTTATTCAGCCTAATAGAACCTAGTTTTAGCTTATTTCTTTGAAAAGTGCACTGATCAGCCTAATTGGCTTATTTGTGAGCTTATTGAAGGTTTTCACAAATAGTTGTAGTTATATAAAATGCTTATTATTTAGTGCTTATTAGGTTTCTAAAAAAAAAATAGTTAAAGAAAAAAAAAGCTGAGGCCAGGATTCGAACCTGAGACCTCAGCCTTCCAAAGCACACAACAACACACACAAGCACCAACTGCCCTAGGGACTTTCTCTGGTTAGTCCTTGCACAACATTTTACTTAACCAAGTTTTCCAATTTAAGCTTATTTCAACTGTCCAGCTTATTCCAGCTTATCTGGATAAGCTATCACCTCAAGCTTATTTTTCCTAGAATCAGTACACCAGTTACGACTTTTTTGTATTTTTTCACATTTTTCCATTTTCATTTATTATTTTTAATTAATTTTTCTTTTAAAACTAGTTTTTAATTCATAACAAAAAATATAAAAGTAAAAAAAAATATAATTCTTTTTTTTAAAAATTTTTCTTTTATCATTTAAGAATTAGGAAAATTAAATTTGCACTCGTAGGGTTAATTTTATAGATTTCACTTTTTAAAGTTCGTTTTTAGAATTCCCGATTTGCATTTTTAGTGTAAATTGATTTATGCTTAATTTTTCTTTGTAAATTTGCTTTCCATATCTCATTAGAATTAAAAAACACCAAAAATCCAAAATCCACACTTCAAGCACTTTAATTTCAAACCTTACACGAAATCCTCGATTCACACCTCGCTGGGACACGAACCGGGTAATCACTTGCCCGGTATCTCATATCGTATTCACGGGTTTTGCACGTTGGCCTTTTTCCCAAAGGGTTGACTTGTTGATACTCGCGTCTCACGCGTATCCGTCTGATATTATTTATATATACTTTCCCACGGATCACTCACATATTACCATAATTAATTCAGATTTTTAATTCAATAGACTCAAAGTTTTCCATTTATAATAACGTTAAACATTGACTTGAGGGAACCCGTTAGACAATTCTATAAAATAATACTGGCATGTAGAAAAATGAAAATCGCACAAATGAATAATTGAGACTAACCAAAGAACCAAATGTGTATTCGTATACTTTGTTAATGCAAGGTAGATGAATTTTTTTCCAAGTGAATAAGCTGAGGTTTTACTTCCTTACAAATATAAGAGTGCATACGTAGTTTTTGAGAATACGAAAATGATATTTATTTTTTTGTTAGGTTAAATTGTTTAATTTTAACAATATTTATATCAATTTAGTGGAAGTTTTTTTGAACGATATGTACTTAAATTGAACTTTCACTTATTTTAAACAGTGGTGAAAAATATTAGTTTCATATCCCAAACTGTCAAATTTATAATCTTTTACTCTTTTAGCTACTTAATACAAGTGCAATACCCGTGCGTTGCTCGGGTATTCATTTTGAAAAGAAGAAAAAGTATACTTACCTACTCTTTTGGTCTCTAAATAATTGTTACCCAAACAAAATAACACACAACTTAAGAAAAATACAATATAAATTATTGAATTATAATATTTAATTTCTAAAACACGTAAACCTGTCATATCAGACGTTGAAATGCCCAAAGTTTAATATACGCAAATTTATCATTTCTATTAGTCTCTAAAATTTATAAAAAACTCAGAGTATATACAGAAATAAATAAAAGTTTCCATAATTTCTTATGCAAAAGAGTAATACAAACGGAATAAAAGACTTGAAACCATATCTCATAGAACTTGAAGTTTGAAAGCAACGTAAATCAATTTTGTTTTTTCCATGAGTTCACAGCAAGGTAAAATAATTAGTAGCTTCATTAATTTATTAAACTTATATAGAGATTTATATCTGATTATTAAAGCACGTGTTTTGTTTTGTTGTTGTCGTGTGAAAGATGTAAATGATCTACTTAAGCCAACATTTATAATTAAGCATATATAGAATAAGAACTTTTGCTTGATAGTTTTGTAGATTAGGTATTCTATAATCTATTTCAATAACAACAATTGAAGCCTTGTACTGTCGAGGAGGATGAAGAAAGAAAATTTAGAAGAGCCAAGAAAATAGGATTAGTTTGTTGTTTTTAGTTATCATCATCTTAATGAATTTTGCCCCTCATATACCACATTTTCCTGTGAATAAATTAGTCAAAGTCAAACAGCAATTTAAATGGCTCAGATTAAATCTTAAGTTGATCCGACGGTTAATATATAATGTCATGTCATCATTTTTTCTCTCTGCTCCGTCGGCAATATATATTATAATATGCTTTATTAAAAATGTCCGATTATAGTAAGGTCTATAACTGTCAAACACGCAAACAAGTGGGATTGAAGTGTAATTTCTTAAAGGGTTCACTTGACAGTGAACTTCATCGATGTAAACCGTGTTATCGAGTTGGCTTCAACGTAGCTTAATTAAGCCTTTCAACGTTTGATTAAAAACCAAGAAGGCTCACTAAATTTCATTAACGTTTACAAAAATCACTTTCAACTTTCAAGCATGGAAGACAACATGAATAAAGAAAAATACAAGACAATGTCATTTTCATTTTCTTGCATAGTCGTATTTGTTACGTGTTGTGTAGTCACTCACTAATTTCAAATACATCTATTTTCTCTCTTAGCTTGTACCCATTATGGACTTATTTATTAAACTTTATCAAGTCAAATTATTGCGTTTTTACTCTCTGGCGTGTGATGTCTTGGAGCGCTTTAGAGCAACCAGTGTTAGCACTTAGCATTTATACTACAAAGTTTGCTTTGCAAAAGGCGATGAAGTATTTTGGATTTTGTTTAAACGTTTGCATTAGAAATCGCCACTCAAAAAATTATTAAGATATAAGCACTATTACTTTTTGTGCTGTTTGATATTACTTCCTGTTATTGCTTTCTTTAGCCGCTAATTTTGTCAAACATAGAAGAAGGATGAAATTTAGAGGTTTATTATGATGCTTTCGCTGCATACATCAATACACTTATGCTAAATACATGTAAATACATTTCATACTTAAACGGTCACGTGCACGTGAAGAATGATTTAATCTGAAAAATAAATACCGTCGTAAAGGAAAATGACTATAATGTAGTCGACGGTAATTTGTATACACACAATTTGTCTTGTAGATTTCATGAGAGCTTTGGCTATATATATTGTGTCCATGTGAAATTTGAATCGGTTTTCAAAAAAATACGAGCACATTTATATTGTTACTAGGCGAGTACCCGTGCATAACAACGGTTCCTAGCGGCAGATAATTAACGTTTTGTGATATTGTGGTGAGTGTTTTGTGTAGCGTTCAAAATAGAACGTGAACAGATCATAATGTAATTGCAAACGGTTGTACTACACGATAACTCAAGTCTAGAAAAAATTCTTAACATCTATCAAACAACATATAAAACCATTTAATGAAACTGAAAGTAAAACATTACATTTGTTATGAAATAAAAACTAACAACACACGTTACTCTTCGCGTAAAACTTCTTGATAAACGACATTCGAGGTGTAAATTCCTGCTTGACGGAACTCTTTGACTGGTTTAACCAATACCTTTGTTGTTCTACGGGATATCCCTCTAGACAATGCCACATAAAGCTGGCCATGCGAGAAAACAGAGTCGGGCAAATAGACACCCACATTTGGAATTGTTTGGTCTTGTGCTTTATTAATAGTCATCGCAAAGCTAAGGCGAATAGGTAATTGTGTTCTCTTTAGTTTGAAAGGGAACATGTCTTCTTCAGATGGAGCAAGAGGAATTCTTGGCAAGAGCACTCTAACTCCAGCGTGTTGTCCGACAGCGATCTCAGCGTTGATGACATTAGGGTCAAAACGTTTACATATCAACCTCGTGCCATTACATAATCCATTTGCCGGATCGAGATTCCTTAAAAGAATAATCAGACATCCTATTTTCAAACGCAAGCAATGAGGGGGCAACCCGCTCACGTTGAGCGAGTTTAAGAATTCCAAAGGATAGAAGTTTTGGGTGTCGTCTTCTGCTTCATCAAAGCTATAGTAAACCTTCTCTTCGCCCGGAAATCTTTCAATCAACGTATCATTAATGCTGTCAACATGCTCATTTTTAGTGGATAAAATTGCTCTTGAAACTATATCAGTAGATGCATGAGCGTTGGCGGCGAAGGAAGGAAACACTTCATCGATTAATGCATCCTTTGAGGCAGCGTCTTCAGTGTAAGGGACGGTCATGTCATCAGGTATGCGTACATAGTCTTCATCGATGACCTCTTCAACCCCGTCACCAACTCGTAATAGGAAGTTTGAAAACCATGGGTCTGTCCGTGCCCTCATGTTTATGGTTAAACGCATTTTTTTAATTATGGACCAAAGAGGTGACATCCGTAGACTCGAATCTACAATCTGCGCTCGGGTTCCACGTCTAATGACCGGTAAAACCTGCCTAAAATCCCCTCCTAAAACCATTATCTTGCCGCCGAAAGGAAGTTTGACCCCGGTAATGTCTTGCATAGTTCGATCAACCGCCTCCACACCTTGCCTTTTAGCCATTGATGCTTCATCCCAGATTATCAACTTGGCTTAAGAAAGTAGCTTAGCAAGGCCACTTTGTTTTTTGATGTTGCATACTGAGTTTGTATTAAGATTGATGGGAATCTTAAATCGGGAGTGAGCAGTTCTTCCCCCTGTCATGTTATTCGCCGCAGCCCCTGAGGAAGCAGTGGCAAGTGAAATAAGACCACGAGAACGAACAGTGGCAAGCAAAGCTTTATACAAGAACGTTTTACCAGTTCCTCCAGGGCCATCAATAAAAAACACGCCCGGAGAATCTTCATCGACATGTCTCATGATTGTATCATATGCGACTTTTTGATCAGTGTTGAGAGAATGTCGAGCGAGTATATCTTCATTTAGTACAACTATCGAGCACTCCTCTTGTAACTCACGACAACCAAATGATTCTAAACTTACATTCGCGGTAATGTTGGGAAGGTCAAAAATCACTAAGACTCTTACCCATAGATTGTAGAATTGATGATATGTCCGTTAGAACCATATTTTGAACCCGCTCAACACTTGCACAATGTAAGGTGTAGTCTTCTGAAAGTGAGTCGTAATGGTCATTCCATAACTTGCGAACATCTCCTGGCTCACAAAATATTAGAAGAGTCGCGAATAGTCTTCTAAGCGGGCCGGGCATCTCGTGCATGGAGGACTCACGTAGACAGTCAGATATGTGATCATCACCCTGTATTAATCCCCTTTCGAGGGCCGCTCTACGAAACGTACTGTACACTATGCCGTTGAACGTGTAAAGATATTCAAAGCCTGTAGGGCCTTTAACATGTTGCAAAAGTACACGTAGATAGAACCGCTCTCCTTCAGCGGGATTAGCGGAAACCAATCTTCCTACCATTTTCCCTTTTTTTCGTTTGATCCACTTGCGTGTACTCTTATTCCATGTGTAGTGCTTGGGGATGTCTTTATACAAGTATTGCCTCGCGCTTACGTCTGTCTTGTTCAAGTCAAAAAAGGCGGTCAACATCGATCTCTTATCCCTTTCTCTCTCAAGAATGTCAGTCATTACATCGTCTTCTGAGAACCTAACCAACTGGTTATTTGGTAGATGAACTTGCAATGACATAACAGATGGATGGATATTAGATAAAGGGAAGCCATAAATTCGCCACATAGCTTCGGGGGGTGATACATAACGCGCATCTTGGAATCTCTTTATCTCGTTAACGACTTGTACTCCATCTTGATCAACGTTTACAACTTGTTTGTCATGACCCTTGTAAACATACTTGAAGACATATTTAACGGATTTTATACTTGAGCATACCTCCACATTGATGTGACAATTGAACATCATCAACAATTTCGGGTTATATGGAACAACCCATCTATTGTCAAGGATGCTGTTCCGTACGTTTACCTCGATGCCATTGTCTCTCCGTCGATACAATGGGTACGAGTCATCTCCTTGTTGCGTTGTTTCTTGGAATTGCCTAGGATAATTCCAACGACATTTCTTTGGTTCACCCTCCATACAAGGACACTGAATATTTAAGTGACCACAAGGACCATGAATCATGTGCTTTAGAACCAGTTGGTGCAATTCAGGATGCTTATTCGGGTCTGGAATTTCAGCGCAAACAACTTTGTCGTAATGATCGGGATTTGCAAGCTTGTAATCTGAACTCATAATCAGAAGAAAATGTGCATGTGGCAAACCCCGTTTTTGAAACTCGATAACATATATGTGCGACACAATAACCCCAAGGATGTGCTTGGTGAATAGTTGGTTCTTGAGATCCTCTAGTTTTGCACGAAAAACTCTTGTAACCAGGTCCGGTCGATCTTGGGCCGTTTGTCCAGGATAAAGTTCGGTAACAATTTCAGGCCAATTAGGATTGCAAGTCATGGTAAGAAAGATATCAGGTTTCCCAGCATCTTGAACTAACGTCATTGCATCCAAAAATCGTCTTCGCATGTCACGTGGACCTCCGATAAAAGACGCAGGCAAGACAATACGTTGGCCAACTCTATTCGATTGAACCTCTCCGGCATTAACACAATCCACGATTCCTTGATACAAATCTGCTCTAATTTTGGATTGGTTTTTTTCACAAAAATGCAAGCGTGAAGTCTCAATCTTTATGTATATATCTACCACGAATTGCTGAAACAATCTCCCTCCAAACAGGATCAAGTTATGATATGGGCGCATCTGGAATTTGAAACAATAATATTCTCGCATAGTAACTGTTTTTCTACCAGTTCTTGTGTTAATCCCTGTGCGGTGATGTTAAAAAGATTGTGTAAGGAAAGCATATACTATATGTTACTATTGTAACCTGGTATTACACAAGATAAAGTAATGTGAGTATAATGATTGGTTTAGTACCTTCTTCATCTTCATCGACGTCATCGTCATCATCGACAAGTTCATTGATGTCTACCCCTTCTCTTGGTATTCGAGAATGCCATCCAGCCTCACCGTTTGGAAAGAACATTGGATAAGACAAAGGATCATAGGAAGCGAAATAAGGCTGTATTTGCGTAGGGTGTTGAGACTTTCCATACACAACGATGC
Organism: Artemisia tridentata subsp. tridentata; assembly: GCA_021014915.2. Taxonomy (NCBI): domain Eukaryota; kingdom Viridiplantae; phylum Streptophyta; class Magnoliopsida; order Asterales; family Asteraceae; genus Artemisia; species Artemisia tridentata. The sequence continues at coordinate 351,889,928 of CP139508.1, forward strand.
TTCTCTTGTATGCAGTGATGTTGTTATTACCTTCTACCCAAATACCAGCGACCTACGTGATATGATATATTTAAGTTGAGAGTATAAGATTATACATACAACGGTCAATTTATATAAGACGTAGGATGGTTAGAAATCGTATTTATACCTCGGAAGTGGTAGGACGATTGTAAAGTCTTTGATCGACTTTAACAGATGCATTTAATTCGACCCTATACTTGTCAAGCGGACCAAGGTTACCAAGTGTTCGAAATGTCTGAACATATGGGTTTGGTGCAAGAACACGTGATAATATCTTAACAACCTCTTTATCAAGATTAGGCCATTGTAACCTGTGCTCAAGCTCCGATTCTGCGTCATAAAAGTACAACTGCAAGTACCTTGGTTGGCCGTCTCTAGGAACCAACTGATCCATTCTATGATATATCCCTCCATTCACACGAAAAGTATATACTCCAGAGCTCCTAACATTGTATGTTTTGTCCAAATTTACACCCATCGATGCGAAGGAAAAGTTTGTGTTGTACGCACGTATGTTTTTCCTAACTCACATTGCGATGTGAATAGGTTGTATAGTTCTGGAGGAATTTCTAAGGCCTTCAAAGTTGTTTTCCCGCTCATGCAACAAAAAGTAGGAAACTCGTATTGTATTTTCTTTGCTCCACACTTGACACATAGTGGTTGCCCCTTCAATGCACGATGCTCTTTAGGAAGGCCATCGTACACGAAATCATATTGATCGTCTTGATAGTTCGCATTTGGGGCTGATGTATTATTTTCTTTAGCCTTTTCTTTACGGCGCTGGTAGTAATTTCTATTGTATTCTCTAGTTATTTGAATGATTGGGTCTTCACTACTATTGGTGCCTACATGGGTATAATGTAAATACATGTAGTATAGAGTAAAAAAAAAGCATGATGTTTAATGAACCTTACCTGTTATAGGTTGATCCAACTCTTGATCAAATAGGGGCAATAGTACAGTAGTACTTATGTTAGTTTCACGTGTCAAGTCTGAAAAATTTTGCGTCATTACTTCGATTGTTTGTGCTTCCATGTTAGCATTTTCGTCCATTATTTTCTTTTCTTTACGTCGTTGATAACGGGATTTGTCGTATAGTATCTTTTTTTGAATATTTGGGTCTATACCAACATTGGTTCCTACATAGGTATAATGTAAATACATGGAATAAAGAGAAAAAGCAATTTATTTAATAAATCTTACCATCCATAGTTTGATTGTTCTCTTGATCAAATAGAGGCAACAGTACGTTACTACCACGTGGATCATCTGGTTTGCAATTTAAAACATTTATTAGTAAGATCATAAAAAATTTCGTAAACAAGAACATAATATGTACATCTTTTTACCTATGGTGGTTTCACTTGTCAAGCCCGATAGATGCTGTGTAGCTACGACCGGTGTATGTGCGTGCATTTAGCATTTGTTTCTGCTAGTTTCTTTTCTTTCCGTTGTTGGTAATAACGCTTGTTGTATTCTCTTTGTTTTTGAATAGCTGGGTCTACACTTGAATTGGTGCCTAGAGAGGTTGAACCATAGGAATGTGGTGTTTGTAATGGTGTTATATTTGGGTCTACACCAACATTGGTTCCTACATCGGTATAATGTAAATACGTGGAATAAAGAGAAAAAGAAAATTATCTAATAAAGCTTACCATCCATAGTTTGATTGTTCTCTTGATCAAATAGGGGCAACAATACGTTACTGCCACGTGGATCATCTAGTTTGCAATTTAAAACATTTATTAGTAAGATCATACAAAATTTCGTAAACAAGAACATAATATGTACATCTTTTTACCTATGGTGGTTTCACGTGTCAAGCTCGATAGATGCTGTGTAGCTACGACCGGTGTATGTGCGTGCATGTTAGCATTTGTTTCTGCTAGTTTCTTTTCTTTCCGTTGTTGGTAATAACGCCTGTTGTAGTCTCTTTGTTTTTGAATAGCTGGGTCTACACTTGAATTGGTGCCTAGAGAGGTTGAACCATAGGAATGTGGTGTTTGTAATGGTGTTATATTTGGGTCTACACCAACATTGGTTCCTACATCGGTATAATGTAAATACGTGGAATAAAGAGAAAATGCAATTTATTTAATAAAGCTTACCATCCATAGTTTGATTGTTCTCTTGATCAAATAGGGGCAACAGTACGTTACTGCCACGTGGATCATCTAGTTTGCAATTTAAAACATTTATTAGTAAGATCATACAAAATTTCGTAAACAAGAACATAATATGTACATCTTTTTACCTATGGTGGTTTCACGTGTCAAGCTCGATAGATGCTGTGTAGCTACGACCGGTGTATGTGCGTGCATGTTAGCATTTGTTTCTGCTAGTTTCTTTTCTTTCCGTTGTTGGTAATAACGCCTGTTGTAGTCTCTTTGTTTTTGAATAGCTGGGTCTACACTTGAATCGGTGCCTAGAGAGGTTGAACCATAGGAATGTGGTGTTTGTAATGGTGTTATATTTGGGTCTACACCAACATTGGTTCCTACATCGGTATAATGTAAATATGTGGAATAAAGAGAAAATGCAATTTATTTAATAAAGCTTACCATCCATAGTTTGATTGTTCTCTTGATCAAATAGGGGCAACAGTACGTTACTGCCACGTGGATCATCTAGTTTGCAATTTAAAACATTTATTAGTAAGATCATAAAAAATTTCGTAAACAAGAACATAATATGTACATCTTTTTACCTATGGTGGTTTCACGTGTCAAGCTCGATAGATGCTGTGTAGCTACGACCGGTGTATGTGCGTGCATGTTAGCATTTGTTTCTGCTAGTTTTTTTTTTCTTTCCATTGTTGGTAATAACGCCTGTTGTAGTCTCTTTGTTTTTGAATAGCTGGGTCTACACTTGAATCGATGCCTAGAGAGGTTGAACCATAGGAATGTGGTGTTTGTAATGGTGTTATATTTTCTTTATTTCTTGATTGGTTTTGAGGCGATGTTGTTTGTAATGGGACGTTTTTTGGAAGACCATTAGTATTTAGGATATTGTGCAATGTTCCGAACGGTACCCTATTAGGAGTTGGACTTTCTTCAAAGTAGGTAGAGTTGGTCTTTCCTTTTTTTCCCGTTTGTCTTGCATGAACATTTGTATTAGACAATGCTTTGCGTTTTTCTAGCGTAAAATTGGATGAAATGAAACTTGTATTAAAGGTTAAGTTTTAAAAGTAATATATCGAGATTAAAAACAGAAAAAGAACATACCATTACTGGAGCTAGATTGTTTAATGCCAATCATCGTGTCTTTAATACTCTAACAGAAAAAAAAACATGCCAATGTTACACGTTACTAAGCAAAAGCATAAGAGAGAATAATTAAAAAACCTAAAGGAGTGTATGACCAAAATCAAAACTTTTAATACTCACTCTTACCCTTTTAATATAAACCCCAAAGGCCCAACTTATAAGTTTCTAAAGCCCAACATAAGGCGTCAAAAGGCCATGAGAATATGAGATCATAAAAATACAGGTCTTGTCTGATTCCCACTATCGAATGAAATAAGTTCCACAACACCGCCCCCCTAAAATAAGCCGACCGTTACACACTATCTATAACCACCAAACAACCATCAAACCACAATCATAAAAATGATTGATCAAACACCATAAGAAACGAAATATTCTGATTATGAAAAATGCAGAGAAGAAAGAATTAAAGAAAATCTTGAAATGATGCAAAAGATGGGGATTCATGATTTTTCACTTAAGTTGAAATCCTTAAACCCAATTATAACCGAAAGAGGAGGAATTACAATCATGATAAAACTCCTAATATTATTTATTGAAATGGATAATTGCAAATCAACGTTAGACAAGACATTAGAAGAAGACAACAACACGAGGTCATATGTGTATGCCAATTGTTTTTATGTTTATTTATTTTTATGTTAATCAAGTTTATGACTTTATGTTTATTTAAGGGTTGCTTATGTTTCTGCTTATATATAAGAACTGATAAGCTGCTTAAGTGGGTGTTTCTGTAAGCTTATTTAGTCGGCTTTTGAGCTTTAATTAATATTTGAGAAGATTTTAGGTTTCAGTTGATGTTAAAAAAAAAGTTAAATGAAGAAAAAATCAATCCGAAACACCCTCTATGTTAATACAATTACGTTTGCTGAATGTATAGATGTGACGATGTAAAATTGTAGAGGATTTTGTGTATTGATGTGGTTTTTCGTGGAATGTTGTAGGAAGATGAGGCATCTTACTGAAAGAATTTGGGGATGAATTTCGGTTACCGATAAATCAAAGACCGACGAAAAATGTGGACCTTGATCATGTGGAACAAGCATCGCTAGATACGCAATTGGCATCGTCAAATCTTAGATTTCGGCTTCTTCAAAAAATGGGGTTGAAAGGGAAAGAGAATTGGAAAGAATGAGCAAGGTATGCTAATAGTTTTATTTTCTTCTAATTACTTGGAATTGAACAATATGATGAAGCATAATAATCGATAATGAAAATGAACTGCATCTGTCGATAATAATCAATCACGAAAATGAAATATCTTAAACTGTTTTGCACTCATGGCCTAATGACTTTATCCAGAGAAAAAAAAATGTTCGAATATTAATATGTAGTAAAAGGAAAATCAAATAAAATTTCGGGAGATGTCTCATAGCTTCATGTTCTTCAGGGGTCCCGCTTTTGGCATAGTTGGGTTATACTCGATTTTTGTTAACTCCGTGTCCACCAATATGTTCACTATAATAGAGGGAATTACGCATTATTAGCTAAGTGTATTGAAACGAAACAACTTATGAGAAATGTGAATATTAAAACAAGAAAAGTATATACTTGGTTCTTTGTGGATGAGTTTAGCACGGGATATGAATATAACTCCTTTTTCTCTTAAAACCGTTGCCAGTTTCACATATTCCTCTCGTAATGTGTAAGTACGTGTGATGAATTGTATTTCCGCCCCTCTATTAGAATTCAATGATTGTTAGACAGGAACATAAAAGAATGAATACAAAACATTTTTTTGACAGACACACTTACGTCACATCTCTAAGAAACAGCTCGCACGAGGAACCACCTCTGTGGCGTATCAACCCTCCTCTAGTGACCCTGCCGATGGTATCTATAAAGAATTCAGGATATACATTGATTACGAATAGGTAATATGAATTAAGCTCGATGCATAGATTAGCATTTAGTAAATTATGTGTACCAATCAGCATCTTTTTTGTTGATTTGTCAGTAGAAAGAGCCTTAATAGATGGTATCCATCCATGCGTAGGAAACCCGGAATGGTCAGTCAATGGAACTTCCGTGAGGACCGTTTCCTTGTTAACGGATATAACCCAATCACAACGGATCAAACTGTAGTTGTGATAGCGCGGATATTCTGTTGGGTCAGTATACGCAATTTGGAAATGGTTCAAGGAAAACACTTTTCCAACTAAGTCTCTATTCTTATAGAATTCAACAAGCTCTTCAGGCACCACGGCGGCTTGTTTTTTTCCCTGGTATTAGACGTATCAAATTTCAAACAAATACTTGATGGTTAGTATATTATGTATGTTTTAATTAAGCTCGTTTGATCACAATTGACAACGCTTACTTCAATGTCGAGCAAGATGATGTAAAGTTTATTGTTCTCTTCATTCATCCACATGTAGTTAACGCGCACTTTGTCTATTTTGTACCAGGCGCGTGGGCTAGTAAGTGATGAGAAACGTGCAACATTGAAGTAGGGGTCCCATGGCTACAAAAAATAGATGAGCATGGTGACATACGTATAATTCAAGTGGATGATTTAGTTCAACTGCATAAGGGTTATGACAAATAGTGAAGGATTTTAATGCACAAAATGGCATCAAAGTTGATGAAGATGTAAAAGTGGAGCAAAAACAAGAGATACCAGAATATAGTGTTTATTATGACAAAGACAAAGGTACAAAAACAACTTTAAGATCTAACCAATTCCAATAGTGCTTGTTTTATTTGAAGTTTTGAACTTCTTTGTTAAATTAAGTACAGTATATGAAAATGTATTATACTAATTACATAGTCCTAAGACTTAAATCTTCACAGTGTATATACAAGAAAGATGTGGGGTTTGGTTGAGAAGAATGGTGGTAAAAGACTGATATACTCTTTGCACCAATCATGCTTCTTCATCATACCCTTCCTCATCTTATCTGCTAATTTATTACTCTATTATCAGGCAATATGTATGTGGGGTTGCTTGAAAGATCATGGCATTTGATCTAACTTATCTGCTAATTTATTACTCTATTATTAGTTTCATTACACTGACTTTGAAACTCAAAAGGAGATAATATGAGTCTAATAAACTTGTATAGATCAGGCAATATGAGTTTGGCATGATGTGTTGTAATTTTGTAGCCATTTATCAGTTATATTTTTTCTTTGTGGTGCATTATAACTACCCCGTCACTAACATTTACCCTCACTCTAATTAATGTAGGAAATATAAATGGTATATTGCGTTTACCTCGGCTGGAGCAGGGTTGAAAACAGAATCAAGGTTCATAGGAGTAAAAGCATCGAGTATTTCGTTGTCAATCTACCAAGTACAAATAAGATACAAGATATTAGACAATGCAGTAAAAATATGTGATAGCTAAAATTTTTTCATACGTGAACCTGGGATTGAATTGGAAGTGATTCAACGACATCCAAAACCATGTTATCTTCCATTTTTTTTTATGTATTTAGAGGAGATGAGCGTGTCTTTGTCAATGATAATTGTACAAATGATGTTGGGCTACACTATATTTATAAACCAAAAGTAGTAAAGTTTGACAATTAGATGTATCTTTCAAATTATTTTGGAAAGTATTTGCCTAGTTGTTAACAGTCAATGTTGTTTATATATACAGGATTTGCATAGTTATGAATTGAAAATACATCATCTTAGCTTAAATTAGTTTCGATGTATATCTTTTTTGAAAATAACCGATTTGGTTTTAATATACAGGATTGCAACATTAATTTGGAAAGTATTTACATAGTTGTTAACAACCCATGTTGTTTATATATACATGATTTGCATAGTTATGAATCATCTTAGCTTAAATTAGTTTCGATGTATATCTCGATTGAAAATAACCGATTTGGTTTTACTTTTTGCAACTCTACTCGTTTTGAACCCCTTTCTTGACTTCATTTTTGCAACTTCATTTTTACAACATTTTGAACCCTTTTCTCGATACCCTTTAACGAACCAACCAAACCAAAAACGACCAACGTTTTAACCCATCACCTAATACACCTCTAGACCAACACATGACCATATTTAAACCTGATCATACACATCCTTATACATGTCTAATATATCATTTCCACTTATGCTTTAACTTTGTTAAATAGTCAGTTACAAAAAAACTCATAAACTTATACTTTCTTAATGAATGATGATCTATCTGTTACACAATTTTGAACAGGTTTAACTTTCAAGATGTTGAAACTTTGGCATGCATTTTTTTTATGATTGTCATGATACATATGAAAAACAATACATTATGCTCAAAGTTAAGTTCTTTTTAAGATATTTCACTTAATCCTATAACCGAGAGAGGAGAAGATCAGTTATACTTGTAGAAGAATTCTTATAAGTATTGACTGTATGTTCCATGATTTGGTACAGCAGAAACAAGATTTATATAGTTTCTAAACATAATAGAAAATATAAGTAAAAGAAGACTGAAACATTTCATTACTCAGAAAAAAACGTTTAGCATGTTCAATTTCCATTTAACAAAAATCAAAAATCGTCATCGTTATATTCATCATCCGTTTCAACAGAAGTTGCATCTTCATCGTCAATGAAATCGTCCAAATCATCTTCCTCGTCTTCCTCATATGTAGATTCTTGACTGCAATTTTCAGAATCTTCTAAATCAATACCATCTTCATCATCTTCATCATCTGTTGCTTCATCAATAACTGTAAAGCGGTGTGGATTGGATACAGTCCTCTGTTTCTTTTTGGAGCGAGTAAAAGTGATAGGTCCTTCCTCATTAAGCTCATCTTCATCATCTGTTGCTTCATCAATAACTGTAAAGCGGTGTGGATTGGATACAGTCCTCTGTTTCTTTTTGGAGCGAGTAAAAGTGATAGGTCCTTCCTCATTAAGCTCCTGTGTAAAAGAGTATGGTAACGTGACATTAGTAATAAGTTGTATATATAAAGATTGTAACTCTAATACCTATGTGAATATAATATTTTGATAAATTCATACCAGTTTATCATCTGTTTGAATTTCATTGTCTTTGTCTGAAGACACAAGATTTGCAACATTGTTGGTTGCAAAAGCACCATTTTTCATCAAGCGTCCACGTTTTCGGGGTTCGGGGACAGGCTAAACATGTAAAAATAAGTTAAATTGACAATAATTTGCCCCCCGGCTTAAATTATCCAGTCACTCATATATACCCTCACTCTAATAAATTCAAAAAAAGTAAATGGAGTACTACGTTTACCTCAACATCAACGGAAGCTTGAGCATTGTTCAAAACAGAATCAATGTTCATGGGAGTAAAAGCATCGAGAGTTTCATTCTCGATCTAACAAGCAGAAATAACATACAAGATATTAGACAATGTACTATAGATATGTGATAGCTAAAATGAAATAGGTAGAACGTGAACTTGGGATTGAATTGGAACAGCTTCAACAACATCTAAAACCTTGTTATCTTCCATTTTGTTTATGTATTTAGAGAAGATATGAGCGTGTTTTTCAATATAATATAATGGTACAAATGATGTTGGGTTACAGAATATATACAGTCGTAGGATATTTCACAACATAAATTAGTAAAGTTTGACCCATATGTGTATCTTTCAAAACTTGAAAGGAAATTATTTTATATACTTGTATGTCAATTGAATGATTTGAAATTAGTAAAGTTTGACCAATATATACATGATTATTCATTATTTTATACGTATTATGTTTCTTATTCTGTTTTAAAAATGATACAAATCACATGTTGATTACTATTGTGACACACTATAAATAAAAGTGTTATTTTTTTTATGCATTTTGCTGTCAAATGTATTATGTTTCTGATTCTATTTTACAAATGATACAAATCACATGTTGATTACTATTTTTTCAACATTAGCTCTTTGACAGTGATCGAATTTATTAGCAACTAAAGTTCAATGTTGAAAAACCACAACTAAAGTTCACATAAGAATCTTTGACAGTGATCGAATTTATTAGCAACTAAAGTTCAATGTTGAAAAACCACAACTAAAGTTCACATAAGAATAACATAAGTTTATGGAAAACATAAAAATACTCGAAAATAACGTTAACATAGTTGAAAAGTTACTGGGTAAACAACGGTTCAAGTTGTTCCATCCATGCAGCGGTATCCTTCATCTTTTGTTGAACAAGCTTCATCAAACATTCAACAGTATATGAGTCATTTTCTATTCTATATTCTGCAGCATCTACTATGACCAACAATGACTTGATCTCTTTACGAACCAAGTCCACCCATATGCGATCCATTTGAGCCGTTGTCGGTGGAGTCCATTTTTCAACATCAACTTGAATATCAATCGACATCGACTTCAACATGAAACGATAGAATCAATTAAACAACTTAGAACTACAAAGAAATTAATTTTAAAAAGCACGAAATAAAAATGTATCAACATCGTTTAAACCATTTGTTTAGCACTACTTAATTACTGCGAGACTTGTTGCAAGACCGTCATGCATGGTGACTTCTTTATTTTCCGAAACAGTTACTTCACGTGCGGGTGTGTTACTCGAATTCATCATGAAAGACTAATGTTTACTATCAACCGGAAGAAGATTGTGACCTTTGTGTAATGAATTATTCACATGTATACTAATGTTTACTATTTATAAGGGACATAGTATTCAATTGTACCCACGTTAAAAGAATGCATGATTATTCAAAATATGTTCTACAAATAGATTGCTATTATTCAAAAAAAAATATGTTCCACAAATACAATGGTACCAACGTTACGAACTAAACGAATGAAACATTAAAAAAATGAGATAATAAGAATCCATGTTTATTTTCAAAACACCAACGCAAGCCAAATCCGACATTGCATACCATGCACATTGTAATTCCATTGCATAATGCTTACAACTTTATTCTAAAACAAGAAGTTTTACGTTTAACAAAAACCAAAAACATTAATTTTATTCTTCATCACTCTCATTGATGGGTTGACTCGTTTCTTCTTCTTCCTCGTCTTCGTCATCACTTGATATCACAATGACGTCATCCCAATTCCAATTAATCAGATTAGGATTGAAAAAAGGAATATGATGTAGAGGAGGGGGTTGTGGAGGAGGGGGATGAAGCTGGCAATAAAAAAGTAAACAAGTCATGTCAGTTTTGTGGTTCATAATATTGCATGTGAAACGTTTATTAAACCGAAAACAACTAAACAATAAATCTATTTTCTAACCTGAAGGTCATCGTCAATGTTCCTTTCATTTTGCATTTCCATTCTTTCTTGTAGTGAAATGATTTGTAGGATGAATAATGGTAAAATAGTGTGTTTATATAGGCAATATGCAATGTTAAACTCAATTTCTTTTCCCGCCAAGTGAAATATGGGTATGAAATCTGAATGTTTGTCCAGCCAGTTGAATTTTTGTCCAGCCATGCGAATTTTTGTCCAGCCATGCAAATTGTAGTTTCCTTTATGAATTGTTTCAATATTTTAATGCCATAAGTAGTTTCCTTTATGAATTGTTTTATAGTTTCCTTTATGAATGCCATTAGTAGTTGACTTTCGAATTTTATGAATTGTTTTATACACGGATATGGGATCACTAAACAATTCAAGATTGACCAAAGTTTCAAGAGTTCAATATTTCAAGCTTGACCAAAGTTTCAAGAATTCACTTTCAAGGTTGACCATTTTCACATTATAGGTAGTTAAGATATGGTTCAAGCCGTACGAGTTAGGGCACTAGGAGTGGGGAGTCATGAATTTATCATCCCTCCCAAATTCAGCCAATAAACTTCAGCCAACTCATTCCCATAAATTCTCATCCCTCCCAACCTAATTTACTGGCGCCCGATAAATTCTCATCCCTCCAAAAAAAAAAATTCTTTTTTATAATTAAACTAAAATCAATTTAATTAAAAACATAACATTTCACTACAAACTAAAAAGAAAACTACATTGCAACATTATTTTTAAAAATAAAAAAACTACATAACACTAAATTAAGTCTTCAATCGGTGGTGGTTGAGCCGTTGGGTCATCGAGATATGCCAAGTCTAGACCCGCTACGTGCTCCGTAAGATCATAACGGAGACGATGATGGACGTTTTCGTCATGTAACTCCGGTAGTACACTTGGGTCATAAACTACCGACACCGGTTGGTCCATTATATGAACCGGTGATGTTGCCCTCTGGTCGTCCTTTATGATCATGTTGTGAATCATTAGAGCTTCCCGAGTCTTCAAGGGCTTCAATCTCTTTTATCGCGTCTCGAAAAAAGGCACATGAACTACCCGAGGATAAATCGGGTAGCATAGGTGGGATGATGATTTCGTCGGAAGATGAAGACATTTTTTTGGTGGAGTGTATATAAAAATGGGTGTGTTTTGACAGAATGTTTGTTGATGTTTTTGAAATTGAAGTAGATATGTATATATAAGTGAAAAAGGGGTTAATTTTTTAATTTTTTTTTATATCAAACGGCTAGTAACCGTCCCCCATAATTTTTTTTTTCAATTTTTTTTAATGGACAATGGCTTTTTTTTTTTTAATAATTGAATTGGAACAGTCAAAAACAAGTGAGGGGCCCACGAGTCTTCAACATCATCACCACCGGTATCATATACCGGCCACCATAATTTTTTTCTATAAATTTACTACCGGCGGCGGTGTTACCGCCGATATGAACCATAAATTGTTCCATGCCGCCTACGACTCCGACCCTCCCTTAAGATAACATCTTGTAAAAAGTTGTTATCGGTTTTCAAAAAAATACGAGCACATTTATATTGTTATATGGTTCAAGCCGTACGAGTTAAGATAACATCTTGTAAAAAGTTGTTACATAAATGAAGTAGATGGGATCATTGTTAGAAAGAATAAATATATGACACCGGCAACATACTTTTTTTTTTTTTTTTTTTTTTTTTTTTTGTCAAACTTATCTGTTGGGATTTATATTGAGTTGATAAATACAAAACAATAAAAGCATAATGAAGCAAGTATGAAACTACAAGGACTTAAAAGATAAAGAATAAAGTTATGAAGATTTGTTTCCTAATACAGTTATTTGTCTTTGTAAACCCTAATATCTCTATTATATAAAGAGATATATGGCGTGTCTTTTAGGTGTGCACTTAATACAATGTAGTCAACTAGTAAAAAAAGTGTGTGTTCTAGGCGTGAGTTGTAGACACCTAGATTAGGGTTTGTGTTTGGTTTATCCTAAAGGATCTTTGATCCTTGTTATTGTTGAGTAACCGTTCTACAATTGAACATGTAGAATTGGGGCTACTCGTGTATGTTATAGAAGATAATGAAGAAAAACCTTGTTACAATAACATTGATGTTTTGTTTAATTCCGTTGCGTATATTGTTAACCTTTATTATTGTTAAAATGACCATAATACCCTCATGTGCATGACATGTGGGATTTTACGGAATAAGTTAACGAAAGTTAACATCAGGGATCATCAGCGTTATTCTTTGCAAAGTTAACGAATGTCAAAGCAACATGAAACTATCAGGACGACATATGCAACTTTGGACATACCACAGGGACGTTCCATGTAATATACTCTAAGATGAGGGTTCGACTAACAAATGCAATGAGGGTACCAGTTAAGCCGTATTCATTAAATACCAACATTCCTTTTAAGTTACAAATTACATTTGACACAAATTAATTAAACTCACTGATGAGTACCTATTTACTCATCATTTTATGCCCATAAAATACATAAAAAATGCTAAAAACGGCCAAATATACCAAATTATACTGCAGATATCCTTGGTTTGTGTTTTTATGTGTTTCAGGGACAAAGGATTGAAAACAGAGCAAATACGAGCATTTTTGGATCGACTTGGTGACAACTGTGCATTTGGTCATACGGAGACGGAATCAAAGTCAACCCCGGGATATAGTTTTGGATCAAGATTGAAAAACCGAAACCAAAACCATTTTTTGTGGGCCGACCCGACCCATTTTTATGGGCCAAGTCAGCCCATATTTACCAAATCCAAATCTATACTAAATAAATCCAATACCAAAACCCTTTTATCCATAAACAACTTTTAACCCAGCCCATATTTACCAAAGCCCAAAATATAATAAAACCTAACCCCGTCTGTTTTAGCTAACCAAGTCAAACCACAGCCAACACTTTCTCCCTTCCCCCTTTTACCCGCCATACCTTTCCCTCCCCCTTGCTTTAACCTGCTACTCCATATTCCCTCCTCAAAAGCACCCTCTTCACCAGCTCCAAGATATCCCCTTCACGAGATACCAATGCCAGCTTGGCAATCCACAACAAATTGGCGCCAAAATCAATTTTAATGGCTGAGATGAGTTTAAGCCAATCCAATGGTGGGAATTGATCATAGAAAGCACAATGTCGATTTGAAGCTGTTATTTACATACAGAAGAAGCACAAGGCTGAAGACCCTTAGTTTCTTATTTTTAGTATAAATAGGACACTCTTGTAAGCCATTAAGGTAGTTAATTAGTTAGTAGTTTCTTTTAGCTTAAATTTAATTTAAATCAGTTTTAATTTAAGTTTCTCTTGTAATTTTAAGCTTGTACTCAGTTTTTAAATTAATACGAATTTCCAGTTTCAAAGCTCAAGTCTGCCATTTTTCTTATAAGCTAATTAATAGTTCTCTTGATATTAATGTGTTATTAGTTTAATTCCACAGCAATCTCTCAGTTTCAAAGATAAAAAACAAAAACAAAACAAAAACAAAAAAAAAAAAAAAGAGAAAAAAAATATATATTAAAACAGAAAAATCACAAAACTTCACAGGTTTACCTGAGCATGAAAATGTGGAAAGCTTTTTGGAAGTTGCCAGTTGTGGAATGGCAAGATGGACTTTACTAGCTTGTTGTAAAACAAACTAGAGCTTGTAGCTGCCATTTAGTTGGAACCCTTGTTAAGCTAGGGTCCAAGGTGTTTAATTTCTAGCTTTTTATTGCATTTACTTTAATAATAGCTTTGTTACTATTTCATTAGTATAATTCTTCTTAATTTAGTTCATTATAGCCTATTTAATAATACCTTAGTTTATTGCATCATATTTCATCATCTCTGTCACATTTTGTCATCACTTGCTTATTTGTGATAAATTGGATATTTGTTGTTAGACATAGCTTATTTATGCTTAAATCAGCTTAATATAAGTTAGTAATAGCATAATAGTAGATCTCATGGCTTAATTACAACATTTGCTTCATAAAATCTCAAAACAGCTTTCAAAAAGGGAGTGTTTGGTTCAGTAGTGAAAACGGGTCAAAAAGGAGTCTACTGTTCATATGCATGTGGATGACTTTTGATTTTGCTTATCTTAGTCCAAATTAGCTGTTAGTAGGAGTTGTCAATCTGTTTTTGTAGGATTTGAGAAATTGAGTTGGGTATTATAAAACAAAGGTTAAATTCTGAGCTTATGAGCTGGTTAAGCCATAAGCTAAAATCAGCTCTTGTTTTGGTGATTTTGTGTCTAAAAAAGTTCCTTAAGTTGATTTTCAGTTGTGGGTTTTATCCCATTAAGTGTTGTATTTTGGTCAAGTTTTGTGCAAGTCTGCACATCAGAATCTGCATCAGTTTTGTGGGACCATTCATGTGCTTATTTGTGATGTTTAGTGCTAAATTTCCTGAGTTCCAAGTAGTTTGCTATTGGATCTTTGCTTAATTCTCAATTTCAGCCCTTAGTATAGCTTATTCGAGCTTTAAAATAAGCTCAAAAGTACTCATTCACTCAAATTTACACTGAGTGATCAGTGTTCATTTGAGTGAACTGAGCTATTTCTCAGCTTATCTTTAAGCAGTAAATAAGCTCCACATGGTCTGATTTTTGGTCCTAGGTGATCCTTGGTATGTTAACTTTAGGAATTCTCAGTTTTTTTGGTATTGCTTATTAGTTTAGAGCTTAATTTTTAAGCCCAAAATTTGCCTTGTTGGACTGTTCTTGTTCTGTGCATCAGTGTTCATTATTGCTTATTTAGTGATTGTCCAGTGCTTAATTTTAGGTTCTTTTAGCTTATTCATGTTTCATTTCAGCTTATTGTTAGTTCATTAGCTTATCTCAGTTGCCTTTTAGCTTATTTTTGGCTTATTCAGCCTAATAGAACCTAGTTTTAGCTTATTTCTTTGAAAAGTGCACTGATCAGCCTAATTGGCTTATTTGTGAGCTTATTGAAGGTTTTCACAAATAGTTGTAGTTATATAAAATGCTTATTATTTAGTGCTTATTAGGTTTCTAAAAAAAAATAGTTAAAGAAAAAAAAAGCTGAGGCCAGGATTCGAACCTGAGACCTCAGCCTTCCAAAGCACACAACAACACACACAAGCACCAACTGCCCTAGGGACTTTCTCTAGTTAATCCTTGCACAACATTTTACTTAACCAAGTTTTCCAATTTAAACTTATTTCAACTGTCCAGCTTATTCCAGCTTATCTGGATAAGCTATCACCTCAAGCTTATTTTTCCTAGAATCAGTACACCAGTTAGGACTTTTCTGTATTTTTTCACATTTTTCCATTTTCATTTATTATTTTTAATTAATTTTTCTTTTAAAACTAGTTTTTAATTTATAACAAAAAAATAAAAGTCAAAAAAAATATAATTCTTTTTTTTTTAAATTTTCTTTTATCATTTAGGAATTAGGAAAATTAAATTTGCACTCGTAGGGTTAATTTTATAGATTTCACTTTTTCAAGTTCGTTTTTAAAATTCCCGATTTGCGTTTTTAGTGTAAATTGATTTATGCTTAATTTTTCTTTGTAAATTTGCTTTCCATATCTCATTAGAATTAAAAAACACCAAAAATCCAAAATCCACACTTCAAGCACTTTAATTCCAAACCTTACACGAAATCATCGATTCATACCTCGCTGGGACACGACCCGGGTAATCACTTGCCCGGTATCTCATATCGTATTCACGGGTTTTGCACGTTGGCCTTTTTCCCAAAGGGTTGACTTGTTGATTCCCGCGTCTCACGCGTATCCGTCTGATATTATTTATATGTAATTTAGCATGGATCAAATTTTGGCGCCGCTGCCTGGGAGGTTGTGTTGCGACAATATCGTTAAAGGTTTTAACGATTAGTGACTTGAGATCCTTCGTCAAGAAGTTATCGCTTTCATAAAATTATAAAAAAACAAAAATATTTTTCTTTTTCTTTTTATATATATATCAGATAAAAAAATACAAAAACATTTTCCGTTTTGTTGTGTAAAATAAAAGATAAAAGCAATCTCAATATAATACTCATCAACTTTGAGTATTATCATAATAAGTTCCCAAACAAAAGATTAAAACTTGCCTTTGTATCACTTGCGAAAATCGGCTCACCTTTGATTGATAAATAAACTATAAGAGGGGTATAAGGAGAGGCGATCCAACGAACTTCGCCTCGAAAAGAGATCCATTCTTCTCTTCCGCTCCTTTGTGTGTTTATCTTTTGAAGAGATACCGTACGCTTGTTGATTATTGGTTTAAGTTCACTTATGTTTTGCTTCGGTCTCGTTTTAATTGAATTGTTTTTAGTGCATGCGCACTCGTTCTTCTCCGTCAACAAGTCCTTTACGTGAACTCGTACATACTCCGAGAAGACGTAATCGGAGACGTAATCGTAGGCATACCGCCTCAATAGCCGAACCCGAGATTCGTGCTATTCCCACTCCTCCCATTGTCACAATGGCGGATGATCGTACCATGTGTGAGCTTCTCCAAGCACCCACCGAGGGTTACGGAGATGCTATTGTTGTTTCGGCAATCGTTGCCGATAGCTTTGAGCTTAAAACGGGGTTGCTATCCTTAATAACTTCAAGTCAATATTTCGGATTTGAGAGGGACGATCCTCATTCCCACATTCAATGGTTTAACAAGATCACCTCTACCATCAAATACCGAAATGTTCCTCAAGAGGCAATCAAATTGCTTCTTTTTCCTTTTTCTCTCGAGGGGTCGGCCCGAATTTGGCTAGAAAAACAACCCCCTCATTCTATTGAAACATGGGAAGATTTGGTGTCGAAATTTGTGAATGAATTCTTTCCTCCATAAAAAACCACAAGCCTAAAAAATGAAATCACCAAATTCACTCAAAAATTTGATGAATCCTTTTGATGCGTGCGATGTGTCGTTGCAGTTTAGCAGTTTTAATGCCTACTCAAGTTTTAAATTTATATTTAGCCGACTTATCAATAACACACACACTTAACGAGCAGTGTACCCGGTCAGTATGAATATAATGGTAAGTAGAGTGTCGATCACTAAGAGTGGAACGTATTATCTAGTTATTCTAATCAGTATTTTAATATATTAAGTTAGCTATACAACCTAATCTAACGCAAGGGGGTTCAGCCTGAGAGACTGGCACAATTTGGTTGCAATTAAATAATAAACTAAACCAATAGGCACGAATCAGCAAGTAGCACACACGTACATAGATAAATACTCGAGACAATAAGAGGGCTGTCCTTATGATAAGTAGTTTGTCACTTGTTTTATTGCTAGTGTTATATGAAGTGTATAGTTCGATGCAATGCACCGAGATTAAGTCCTTTCTCGTTGGTTCTAATCTTTTCGGCGAGTAAACCCTTAATGATTACTTATGACTATCCCGTTTATCTTTCTCCTACTTTTCTACAGACCATAGAATGCATAGGCATCTAATAAACAGGCGAGGGCAGAGGCATGGCGACCCGATCAACGCTCAGCTAGACACAGAGGTTATCAATGCACTAATAAAAGTCACCAATGACATCAACATATAAACTTTAATTAATGAGAAAGCAGTTTTAAGGGAGTGCAACCTTTCCGTTGTCACGTTACACAAGCCACCAATCTTGATGAATTAAAGTTTACTAACACAATAAAACAAAACTACTTAATGAATTAAACACATGCAGCACCTTCTTACAGCTCTTGTATCTTTGATTTGGGTGTGTCTTGTGCTGCTACCTTGACTGAATTCGTCCTTGGTTTCTGGTCTTCGGTCTTCGGTTCTAATATATGTCGTCCGAAATTCGTCTGGTCTTGGGGTATTTATAGTTTCTGTCTGAGGGTGAGATGCGGCGCATCTAGTAAGTAGATGCGGCGCATGTACTTAACTTCGCGTGGGGTCCAAGATTATAATATTCAGGAATATTCGTACACCGCCAGAAGATACGGCGTATCTTCATCTTTGGATGCGACGCATGTCCTCTTGTATCTTGGATCGTATCTGGTGAGATCTTGATAGTGATGCGGCGCATGTAATGAGTGAGATGCGGCGCATCTGGAGCAGATTTGACTTGATCTTGTCCATTTCAGTAGACTCTTCACTTTATGCATGTTTTGCTCCATAATTAGTCCAAAATCGCCAAGTTTCACCAAATGCTTGTTTTCAACTGAGAATTACAAAAGTAAACGATTAAGTATCAATCCTCATACATAATATAGTAAAACAAGTCAAATTAATAGGATAAATGATAGTAATAAAATGTACTTATTTGAGTTCATCAAATATCCCCCCACTTGAACTTTACTTGTCCCCAAGTAAACCTTAGATTAAAACTTATGAAAATGTATCCTAAAAGACATTAGGATGTATTTTTATATTTAAGCATGTATTCGTTTTATCATAATCACACAACTAAACACTTAACGAATTAGAAGTAAAATAAAATAATCTGATAAAAGCAAATCTAATCGTTTAACTGTCCAGTCGCGACGAATATTCTATCATAAGCTTGGCAAGTTTACACATCTCCACCACTAAAGCTAAGGAATAACAAGTCTAAAGCGGTAAAAAGGGTTTTTAGGCTTAAGGGTTAATTATTCTTAATCTCTATCGATCTCAAATTCCAGAAAAGGCGACAAAATCACAAATACATGAGCGAATCCACGAACACGATACTTGCAATTGCTCAAATCCTTAACTCGAATAGGCTAAAGATAGGTCCAAACTTCACCAATAATAATAGATCAAAAAGGGCGACAAAATCATAAATACATAGCCGAATCCACGACTACGATACTTAAGATTGCTCAAATCCCTAATCTCAATAAATCAAAGGTTTGGTTGGATAAAGAATAATACAGGGTATGGATAATATTTGGGATATAAATTGGTGTAAAAATGAAAAATAAACAAAACAAATAAATTAAAATCCTAAGTGTGGTTAATCACTATCCCAACCATCCCATGAATAAGACTCATATCATTGAATAACTCACGCTTTAACACTTGAAACACACGCTTTAGGTAGACACGAATTATACTCAACAAGATCTTAATCAAAGAATAAACCTTAGTTGACGTTCCCATAACTGCCAACTCCCATTCAATCCATAAATATAATACAACAATTAGTGGTGATATCGACCACTTACATAACTTTACATCGTTGGTTTAATCAAACATCCAACTTTTTTTTTTTTTTTTTTTTTTTTTTTTTTTTTTTTTTAATAACATAAACATAGATGTGTAAAATTTCACCACATCACTATAATGATAATTCTGGATAATTTTTCATACTTTTCATAACTTCAGAAATAACGGTAATAGTGAAAGTAGTAAACACACGAAAAATAAACTCAAAGATATACAATATTTACTTTCACTCCAATTGCATTGTGCAATTTCCCGACCTAACCATAGATAATGAATTACGCACGCGAACACAGGTAATGTAAGGAAACACACTTTGCCTATAGCAATTAACCAACCACGGATTCTAATCTACAGGGTAGGCTAAGGTGTAAGGTGTAACGAAACATTTTAAACATAGGTGTAAGAAACGAAAGGAATGGCTCTGAGTGTTTTTCTAGGGGTATCTTACTCTAAAAATGAGAGTAACAAAAGGGTTTATACGGGGGTTAACTAACCAGTGTAGTTAGCTAATAACACATAACATATAAGGCTATTTGGGTGTAATCCTAGAAATTTACCAATTTAGACAAGTCATTCCAATTATATAAATAATACTCATTATGGTGGTCTCGAATAGTATACAAGCCAAGTTCTAAAGTTTACAAGTCACCGGCACACTCATAGATTTGTGAATTTTGAAAAATCACAATTTTTGAAAATAACGTCATGTGTGCAGCTATGCAACTTAGACTTTAAACAAAAACATGCTAAAAATTTTAAATTTTGATATATTAAGCACATTTTAAGCATATTTTGAAAAGTTTAGGGCAAGTAAATGTTAAGTGTTCTAATTCTCCAATCCCCCCACTTAAGTTAAACAACGTCCTCGTTGTTTGTATAAAAGGTTAAAAACTGGAAAATAAAAGAATTAGAACAGAAAAACTCCCCTGAGATTTGCTCGGTATGATCCTCCATTAGTGTTAGAGCAAAAATCATCTTTCTTGTGGATTAGAACGTTTAAGCTTCATATTCGATGTATCCACAGAAAATGCAGGAATCTATAATACCACCAAGGCTTCAAAACACACCTAAGGTAAGAAAGGTTCAACTTGCATAATACATTAGTAGTTAGGTAAAAATAAAACATAAAAATTAAAAATGAAAATCATCAGGTCAGTCGATGCGCCGTATCTTATGGAAGAAGATACGCCGTATCGAGCCTGGAATAAATACGGATCAGAATAAAAGATGTGCCGCATCCTTAACCAGGGATGCGCCGCATTTAAAATAAAATGATAAAAAGTTTTAAATTCGAAAATAAAAAATAAATGCAGAAAAATAAAATAAAGTAAGATATGACCATTTGCAGGAGATGCGTCGCATCTCAGGATTGAGATGCGCCGTATCCTCGGCGGCCTGACTGACTCGATACAAAATCAGAAAATAAAATAAAATAAGCATGGGTTGCCTCCCACGAAGCGCTTGTTTTTGTTCGAGTCACGAGCCTGACTCTACCCTTATTTAGTGTGTAATAGGGTGTTGTTCCCCCCACTTGGGATCAAGTGCGGATGATAGTAGCAATAAACACGAAAAGAGTGTAAATTAGCTAGTAAAGATGGAAGAAATAAATAAAGTTCATACCTTGGCAATATATGTACATCTTTCCTATTCATACCCGGTTTGGTTGATAAATTGCATGACTTGATCGCTTCATCAGAAAGAGTAGTATGTTGAGGAAAAATAAGTTTCCTTTCTTCTTGTTTAGTTTCTTTGGTAGTAAGGCGTCCCTTGACTTCCGCAGAAGATGAGAAAGGTTCTTTGGCAAGTAAAAGTTCGAGTTCCTCTATATACTTCATAGGGTCGGAATCATCATCTTCATCAATCATAGCAATGTTTAAGAGCTCATCACCAAACTCTTCTTCGAGCTCCACCAAATACGGGTTGATCACAGGTGCTTCAATAGGTAGTGTAATATACTCCACCTCATTATCCTTTTGTTTTGCAACCTGTTTAGGAAAACTAGCAAGATTATTAGTAACGGGATCAATAGTATTTAATAAATTTGTACCACTTTGTGTTGTAAGTGACTCCAATTCATCTTGTGAATCTCCATCTTCAACTAGTGGTTTTGCAATTTCAGCATCGTCCCGAATTTCATCCTTAAACGAGTCATCCCAGATTTATTCAAAAACCCTCGTTGGGTCAGGATCTGGTTGAGGTATGTCATCATAAACTATGGCGTCAAATGGTTCGAAATCAAAATTAGAATACTTTTCATCTTCATCAGATGGATTGTCTAATGGTGGTAATACGATTAAAATAATAGATACGCCGTATCTGCTGAAGCAGATGCGTCGTATGGCGTTAACGTTTAGAAAATTTTTTTTTATCAAAAACAGGTACGCCGTATCTTGGGGAAAAGATACGTCGTATTACTTTATCGCTTAGAAAAATTTTCTTATTAAAAACAGATACGCCGTATCTTGGGGAAAAGATGCGTCGTATCGAATTAATTAAACGCGTTGTATTTTATAAAAATTGAACGCAATACGCCGTATCTGAGAAATCAGATGCGCCGTATCGTTCGCTTTAGCTCAGTACAATGATAGCAGAAAACAAAAAAAATACGAAAAATAAAAAAAACAAATAAAACACACGAAAATAAACACAAACAAAAGCAAACAAATAACACACAAAAACAGAAAATATGCAAAATAGTACAATGAATGCAAATTAAACTAATACACAACAAAATTAGCGGTTAGATAAAAAAAATTAAAAACCTAATTAAAATACTAATCAAATTAACAGATAATAACAATTCACTCCCCGGCAGCGGCGCCAAAAACTTGATGCGTGCAATGTGTCGTTGCGGTTTAGCAGTTTTAATGCCTACTCAAGTTTTAAATTTATATTTAGCCGACTTATCAATAACACACACACTTAACGAGCAGTGTACCCGGTCAGTATGAATATAATGGTAAGTAGAGTGTCGATCACTAAGAGTGGAACGTATTATCTAGTTATTCTAATCAGTATTTTAATATATTAAGTTAGCTATACAACCTAATCTAACGCAAGGGGGTTCAGCCTGAGAGACTGGCACAATTTGGTTGCAATTAAATAATAAACTAAACCAATAGGCACGAATCAGCAAGTAGCACACACGTACACAGATAAATACTCGAGACAATAAGAGGGCTGTCCTTATGATAAGTAGTTTGTCACTTGTTTTATTGCTAGTGTTATATGAAGTGTATAGTTCGATGCAACGCACCGAGATTAAGTCCTTTCTCGTTGGTTCTAATCTTATCGGCGAGTAAACCCTTAATGATTACTTATGACTATCCCGTTTATCTTTCTCCTACTTTTCTACAGACCATAGAATGCATAGGCATCTAATAAACAGGCGAGGGCAGAGGCATGGCGACCCGATCAACGCTCAGCTAGACACAGAGGTTATCAATGCACTAATAAAAGTCACCAATGACATCAACATATAAACTTTAATTAATGAGAAAGCAGTTTTAAGGGAGTGCAACCTTTCCGTTGTCACATTACACAAGCCACCAATCTTGATGAATTAAAGTTTACTAACACAATAAAACAAAACTACTTAATGAATTAAACACATGCCAGCACCTTCTTACAGCTCTTGTATCTTTGATTTGGGTGTGTCTTGTGCTGCTACCTTGACTGAATTCGTCCTTGGTTTCTGGTCTTCGGTCTTCGGTTCTAATATATGTCGTCCGAAATTCGTCTGGTCTTGGGGTATTTATAGTTTCTGTCTGAGGGTGAGATGCGGCGCATCTAGTAAGTAGATGCGGCGCATGTACTTAACTTCGCGTGGGGTCCAAGATTATAATATTCAGGAATATTCGTACACCGCCAGAAGATACGGCGTATCTTCATCTTTGGATGCGGCGCATGTCCTCTTGTATCTTGGATCGTATCTGGTGAGATCTTGATAGTGATGCGGCGCATGTAATGAGTGAGATGCGGCGCATCTGGAGCAGATTTGACTTGATCTTGTCCATTTCAGTAAACTCTTCACTTTATGCATGTTTTGCTCCATAATTAGTCCAAAATCGCCAAGTTTCACCAAATGCTTGTTTTCAACTGAGAATTACAAAAGTAAACGATTAAGTATCAATCCTCATACATAATATAGTAAAACAAGTCAAATTAATAGGATAAATGATAGTAATAAAATGTACTTATTTGAGTTCATCAAAAATTTGATGAATCCTTTAGTGAAGCGTGGGACCGTTTTAAAGAATTACTTCGCAAATGTCCTCACCATGGTTTCTCCGAGTTGCATCAACTCGATACTTTCTATAATGGTTTGAACCACTCCGATCAAGACTCTCTAAATGCCGCCGCCGGTGGTAATCTCTTGTATCGGACTCCTAAAGATGCTTTAGCCATCATTGAGAATAAGTCTAAGGTTCGCACTTCACGAAGCAAGCAAGTTGTTTCCCAAGTGAATGCTTCACCTTCTACTTCATCTCCCGTGAGTTCTTCTAGCACCGATGCTAAGATTGACAAACTCACGGAGGCTATTCAAGCTTTGGTTCTTTCCAAGCAAAAGAAACAATCTTCCCCACAAACTTCTTCACCCACTCAAGTCAAAGCGGTGGAAGAAACTTGTGTCACTTGTGGTGGTCCTCATGCATACTACAATTGTACTGCCACCGATGGTAGTCGATGTGAAGTTAATGCGGTAGTCGGGTCTTACAACCAAGGAGGTAACCAATACCGTCCTCAAGTTGACCCGAACTATCGTGCTAGCAATCAAAATGGACCACCTGGATTTTCTCAACCCAACAATCCAAATAGATTCAATCAAAACCAACCGAGAGGGCAAAATGTTCAAAATCAATTTCAAGCCCCGATCAATCAATACCCAAATCAAGGTGGTAATTTCAATCAAAGCTTTCAAGCTTCAAATTACAAGCCCCAATTGCTTCCTCAAACGACCTTGCTAATTACATTAAGTCAAATGAGGCAAATATGAGGTCAATGCAAAATCAAATCACCACCTTGAAAAATGATTTTCAAACTTCAATTTCAAAACAAGGTCATGAGCTTAAAAATGAGCTTAGAAATACAAATAAAAAAATTGATCAATCTCAAAGTAAAATTGAGAACATGTTTGCTAGTCTCATGTGTCAATTGAATCAACCTTCAACTTCGGGAACCCTCCCAGGAAATACCATTCCAAACCCGAAGGGTGAGTTGAAAGCTATTACCACCCGAAGTGGTAAAGCATATGATGGACCCTCGATTTCTACTCCTTCTCCGGTGAAGGAAGTGGAACGAGAAACCAAGGTGACAAAGGACAAAGTGCAAATTACTAGCCCACAAAGTACCGAACACGTCCAACCTTCGGTCGTCCAAACTCCAATTCCGGAACCCGATGTTCCGAAGACCAATCCTAAGCCCTCGATTGCATATCCTTCGAGGCTTAATGAACAAAAGCTCCGTGACAAAACTAATAGTCAAATGATGAAGTTTCTTGAAATCTTTCAAAAGTTACACTTCGATATTAGTTTTGCGGATGCTCTTCTCTACATGCCAAAGTTTGCTTCTACATTCAAGAGACTCCTTAGCAATAAGGAAAAGTTGCTTGAATTAACAAAAACTCCATTGAATGAGAATTGTTCGGCGGTAATTCTTAAAAAGTTACCCGAAAAACTAAGAGACCCCGGCAAATTTCTCATTCCTTGTGACTTCCAAAAGCTTGATGAATGCTTAGCCTTGGCCGATCTTGGCGCAAGCATCAATCTAATGCCTCTTTCCGTATGGGCAAAGCTTTCTCTCCCGGAACTTACTTCTACACGAATGACTCTCGAACTTGCAAACCGATCGGTTACTATTCCGGAAGGTATTGCCGAAGATGTCTTCGTGAAGGTGGGCAAGTTCCATTTTCCTGCTGATTTCGTAGTGGTCGATTTTGATGCCGATCCTCGTGTCCCCCTTATCTTGGGAAGACCATTCTTGAAAACGGCTCGTGCATTAATCGACGTCTACGAAGGTGAAATGACTCTTAGAGTCGGTGATGAAAAGTTGGTCATAAATATTGAGAGTACTTCAAAATATCCTCTCAAGCATGATAGCGAGTCAATTAACCAAATTGATATCATTGATGCTACATGCGAGGAATATTTTCATGAAGTACTAAGTGGCAATCCCACTTCTTTAGACCATACCGTTGCTCTCTCTTCCCCCTCTCTCACTCCGTTTGAGGGAGGTGACTTCATTTTGGAAGAGATTGAAGCTTGTTTGTCTTGTGATTCGATTCCATCGGGAATTGATAATGGTGTATTTGACCCGGAAGGAGATATTCTTCTCTTTGATAAGTTGCTTAATGATGATCCATCATCTCTCCCTCCACAAGAACTTCATAATGAGGAAATCAAACCTAGTGAAAATTCTAATGATCCTCCGGAGGTCGAATTCAAGGACTTACCACCTCATCTTGAATATGCATTTTTGGAGGGTACCGATAAATTACTCGTCATAATTGCTAAAGATTTAAATGATGAGGAGAAAACCGCTCTCATAAAGGTTTTAAAGTCACACAAGCGAGCCATCACTTGGAAACTTTCCGATATTAAGGGTGTTAACCCGGAATTTTGTACACACAAGATTTTAATGGAAGATGATTTTAAACTGGCGGTTCAACATCAAAGAAGGGTTAATCCAAAAATTCATGAGGTTATCAAAAAGGAAGTTCTTAAACTCCTTGATGCCGGCTTGATTTACCCTATCTCGGATAGTCCTTGGGTGAGCCCCGTGCATTGTGTGCCCAAAAAGGGTGGCATTACCGTTGTTACAAATGATGAAAACGAGTTGATTCCTACTCGATTGGTGACGGGATGGCGTGTATGCATTGACTACCGAAAGTTAAATGACGCCACCCGTAAAGACCACTTTCCTTTACCCTTCATGGACCAAATGCTCGAAAGACTAGCGGGAAACGAGTACTATTGTTTTCTCGACGGTTTCTCGGGTTACTTCCAAATTCCCATTGATCCGCAAGATCAAGAAAAGACCACTTTCACGTGCCCTTATGGAACGTTTGCCTACCGACGCATGCCTTTTGGCTTATGTAATGCTCCGGGCACGTTCCAAAGGTGTATGATGGCCATATTTCACGACATGATCGAGAAAACTATGGAGGTCTTTATGGATGATTTCTCGGTCTTTGGGGATTCTTTCAAGACATGTCTCTCCCATTTGGACAAAATGCTTCAACGTTGTGAAGACACTAATCTTTGTCTAAATTGGGAGAAAAGTCATTTCATGGTCAAAGAGGGCATTGTCCTCGGCCATAAGATTTCTAAGAGTGGGATTGAGGTCGATAAGGCCAAAGTTGATGTTATCGCTAAACTACCTCATCCCACAACCGTCAAAGGCATACGGAGTTTCCTTGGTCACGCCGGTTTCTATCGTAGATTCATTCAAGATTTTTCAAAAATCGCCCGGCCGATGACTCGTCTCCTTGAAAAGGAAACTCCGTTCATTTTCTCACAAGAGTGCATTGAAGCTTTTCAAACTCTTAAGAAAAAGCTTACTGAAGCACCGATCTTAGTTGCCCCCGATTGGGACCTACCTTTTGAACTTATGTGTGATGCAAGTGATTTTGCCATAGGTGCGGTCTTGGGGCAACGAAAAGCAAAACATTTTCAGCCTATACACTATGCTAGCAAAACTATGACCGAAGCTCAAGCTCATTACACCACGACGGAAAAAGAATTATTAGCCGTGGTGTATGCTTTCGAAAAGTTTCGGCCATACTTAATCTTGTCAAAAAGAATAGTGTATACGGATCACTCGGCTCTCAAATATCTCTTTGCAAAACAAGATGCAAAGCCGAGATTGCTCCGATGGGTTCTCCTCCTGCAAGAATTTGATATCATCATCCGTGATAAAAAAGGAGCGGAGAACCTTGCTGCTGATCATTTGTCCCGATTAGAGAATCCTCACCAAAGTGTGCTCGAGAAAAAGGAAATAAATGAAACATTTCCTCTCGAGACACTTAACGTGGTATCTTTTCGTGGTGATTCTAGTACACCATGGTTTGCCGATTTTGCAAATTACCATGCGGGTAACTTTGTTGTTAAAGGGATGTCGTCCCAACAAAAGAACAAATTCTTCAAAGATGTGAAGCATTACTTTTGGGACGAACCCTATTTGTTTAAAGTGTGTGCGGATCAAGTCATCCGGCGGTGTGCTCACGGCCAAGAAGCCGTTGAAATTCTTAAGGCTTGCCACAATGGACCCACGGGGGGACATCATGGTGCCAACTACACAGCCAAGAAGGTGTTTGATTCCGGTTTCTATTGGCCCACAATCTACCGTGACGCCCATGACTTAGTCAAATCTTGTGACTCTTGTCAACGTCACAGGAAGATTTCACAAAAAGATGAAATGCCACAAAACGTCGTTCAAGTTTGTGAAATCTTTGAAGTTTGGGGCATTGACTTTATGGGGCCGTTCCCGTCTTCACGAGGGAACAAGTATATACTTGTGGCTGTCGATTATTTGTCTAAATGGGTCGAAGCGAAAGCGCTCCCCACCAACGACGCCCGAGTAGTTTGTAAATTTTTGAAATCTCTCTTTTCTCGGTTTGGAACTCCCCGTGCTATCATTAGTGATCGCGGTACGCACTTTTGCAATGACCAATTTGAAAAGGTCATGCTTAAGTACGATATTACTCACCGTCTTTCTACCGCGTATCATCCACAAACAAGTGGACAAGTGGAGGTTTCAAACCGTGGTCTTAAAAGAATATTGGAAAGGACCGTAGGTGAAAACCGTGCATCTTGGTCGGATAAACTAGATGATGCACTTTGGGCCTTCCGTACAGCTTATAAAACACCCATCGGGTGTACTCCTTACAAGCTCGTGTACGGAAAGGCGTGCCATCTACCGATCGAGCTCGAACACAAAGCTTGTTGGGCCTTAAAACATTCCAACTTCGACCTAAAATCCGCGGGTGATCACCGTAAAGTTCACCTAAATGAATTAAATGAACTTCGTGATCAAGCCTACGAGAACTCTTTAATCTACAAAGAGAAAACAAAGAAGATCCATGACTCCAAAATCAAGAACCGCGTTTTCAACGTTGGTGACCGAGTCCTTCTTTTCAATTCTCGATTGAAGATATTCTCGGGAAAGCTTAAAACCCGTTGGACCGGACCATTCACCATTGCCAAAGTTTTTCCTTATGGTACCGTCGAGTTATCTCAAAATGACGGACCAAACCTCAAGGTGAACGGTCATAGGTTGAAGCATTATTTTGGAGGGGACAGACCATCCATGGTTGCCCCGGATCTCCAAACTTTCCCCATGGATCAATGAATTCGGGGTCGAGTCAAGCTAGTGACTCGGTTAACAAAAACATTAGCACCACATGGGTGACAACCCATGTTTCTGACTTCTTTCTATTTTCTAACAACTAAGTGTGGGGGGATTCCTCTACTGTGCTCTGTTTGTGTGTTGTTTGCTCTTGTTTTCAGGTTTCCCTGAGATCGTGATGATTGATGCGCCTTTTTTCAATCCAGCCGCCCAATATCTGATCTTTTTTGCTAACGTTTATCTAGGGATATCTTATTAATCCTGTTTGTGAAAAAAAAGAGAATTCTTTCACACACTTGGCTATTAGTATTACCTTTTTACGTTCTAAGTGTCAGCATAATAGCCGGTACTTTGAATATTGAGGGCAATATTCAATTCTAAGTGTGGGGGGGAATTCTCGCGAATTTTGTCACATTTGTACCTTCTAGTGCCCTAGTACCCCCGTTTTGGCCAAAAATTTTAAATTTTTTTCGTTTTTAGATAAGAAATTGCAATAAAAAAGAAGTGTTTAGTCTTGATTAGGTTAGAACAAAGGGAATCCCGACTCTGCCAGAGTGTTGATTTGGCTGCTTCCTTAACGATTAGACTAAGGTTTTACGATATGTGCAAATAAAAATGCTAAGCGTAGAATAGTTGGTTTTCTTTAGAGCTTATATAAGTAATCTATGGCTTTTCCTCCCAGGAGATAACTAATCTGACTTAATAAGTGCTTATTTTCAAACATTTGAACACACAAAATCATTTTTTATACGATTTTGAAAAATACTAGTTCTAAGCTTTATTTAAACTTCGGAACAAGCATATGTCATAATAATGCAAAATGAAAGTGATACGTTGCTTGAAAGTTGCAAAAGTTAAGTAATAAATGTATGTGCTAAAAAAGCTACGGTTCAAGATCGGCCCTTGGATCCTTATTTCCGGAAGGCGTTTAGGTCTTGGCTACCCTCTTACACCGGCCCTTGGACCTCTAATTCAGGAATGTGTGAGGTCTTGGTCTAACACCCTTGGATCTTCATTTCAGGAATGTTTAGAGTCTTGGAACTCTCCGTTGTAACGGCCCTTGGATCCTTTATTCCGGAAGGTGTAAAGTCTTGGTTCCCGTGAAGCTCCGTTAGTTTATGTTGCACAAGTAAAAATTAAAAAAAAAAAAATAATAATAAAACAAATTGTATGTGTTGAATAAAGTTTTGAAACTTGCTTGTTGTAAATTTTAAATCTATCTTTCAACTAGTATTAGTCAAAATCTTATAAAAACGTCGATTTTTGTGATCAAAATTTTGAAAATCAAGCACATTCACCTAACTTGAATAAATATGGGAGTGAAAAGTTAAGTCTCGGCTTACATAGATTATTAGTATAAGTAGTGTTAGCATTTTACAAAAACATTTGCACATTGAGTTTAAGCTTAGTTGGGAGTATAAAAAAGAGGATGACGATTACAATTCCCTGGAGACACCCATTTTGTGTGAATCCCGTTCCATGATACCATTTTTGGAAATCAAGCATTTTATCTATTTTTGTTCTAGTTTAAATTTCTTGCATTGAATAAAAAGTCGAAACGGGGTATGCTTGGTATTCTTTTGATCCTTTCATTACTTCATATGATCGGATTGCTAGGGACTAGCAATTGATAGTGTGGGGGGATGATGAGTGCCTATTTACTAAAAAACGCTAAAAACGGCCAAATATACCAAATTATACTGCAGATATCCTTGGTTTGTGTTTTTATGTGTTTCAGGGACAAAGGATTGAAAACGGAGCAAATACGAGCATTTTTTGATCGACTTGATGACAACTGTGCATTTGGTCATACCGAGACGGAATCAAAGTCAAACCCGGGATATAGTTTTGGATCAAGATTGGAAAACCGAAACCGAAACCATTTTTTATGGGCCGACCCGACCCATTTTTATGGGCCAAGTCAGCCCATATTTACCAAATCCAAATCTATACTAAATAAATCCAATACCAAAACCCTTTTATCCATAAACAACTTTTAACCCAGCCCATATTTACCAAAGCCCAAAATATAATAAAACCTAACCCCGTCTGTTTTAGCTAACCAAGTCAAACCACAGCCAACTCTTTCTCCCTTCCCCCTTTTACCCGCCATACCTTACCCTCCCCCTTGCTTTAACCTGCTACTCCATATTCCCTCCTCAAAAGCACCCCTCTTCACCAGCTCCAAAATATCCCCTTCACGAGATACCAATGCCAGCTTGGCAATCCACAACAAATTGGCGCCAAAATCAATTTTAATGGCTGAGATGAGTTTAAGCCAATCCAATGGTGGGAATTGATCAGAGAAAGCACAATGTCGATTTGAAGCTGTTATTTACACACAGAAGAAGCACAAGGCTGAAGACCCTTAGTTTCTTATTTTTAGTATAAATAGGACACTCTTGTAAGCCATTAAGGTAGTTAGTTAGTTAGCAGTTTTTTAGCTTAAATTTAATTTAAATCAGTTTTAATTTAAGTTTCTCTTGTAATTTTAAGCTTGTACTCAGTTTTTAAATTAATACGAATTTCTAGTTTCAAAGCTCAAGTCTGCCATTTTTCTTATAAGCTAATTAATAGTTCTCTTGATATTAATGTGTTATTAGTGTAATTCCACAGCAATCTCTCAGTTTCAAAGATAAAAACCAAAAAAAAAAAAAAAAAAAAAAAAAAAAAAAAAAAGAAAAAAATATATATAAAAACAGAAAAATCACAAAACTTCACAGGTTTACCTGAGCATGAAAACGTGGAAAGCTTTTTGGAAGTTGCCAGATGTGGAATGGCAAGATGGACTTTACTGGCTTGTTGTAAAACAAACTAGAGCTTGTAGCTGCCATTTAGTTGGAACCCTTGTTAAGCTAGGGTCCAAGGTGTTTAATTTCTAGCTTTTTATTTCATTTACTTTAATAATAGCTTTGTTACTGTTTCATTTGTATAATTCTGCTTAATTTAGTTCATTATAGCTTATTTAATCATACCTTAGTTTATTGCATCATATTTCATCATCTCTGTCACATTTTGTCATCACTTGCTTATTTGTGATAGATTGGATATTTGTTGTTAGACATAGCTTATTTATGCTTAAATCAGCTTAATATAAGTTAGTAATAGCATAATAGTAGATCTCATAGCTTAATTACAACATTTGCTTCATAAAATCTCAAAACAGCTTTCAAAAAGGGAGTGTTTGGTTCAATAGTGAAAACGGGTCAAAAAGGAGTCTACTGTTCATATGCATGTGGATGACTTTTGATTTTGCTTATCTTAGTCCAAATTAGCTGTTAGTAGGAGTTGTCAATCTGTTTTTGTAGGATTTGAGAAATTGAGTTGGGTATTATAAAACAAAGGTTAAATTCTGAGCTTATGAGCTGGTTAAGCCATAAGCTAAAATCAGCTCTTGTTTTGGTGATTTTGTGTCTAAAATAGTTCCTTAAGTTGATTTTCAGTTGTGGGTTTTATCCCATTAAGTGTTGTATTTTGGTCAAGTTTTGTGCACGTCTGCACATCAGAATCTGCAGCAGTCTGCATCAGTTTTGTGGGACCATTCATGTGCTTATTTGTGATGTTTAGTGCTAAATTTCCTGAGTTCCAAGTAGTTTGCTATTGGATCTTTGCTTAATTCTCAATTCCAGCCCTTAGTATAGCTTATTTGAGCTTTAAAATAAGCTCAAAAGTACTCATTCACTCAAACTTACACTGAGTGATCAGTGCTCATTTGAGTGAACTGAGCTATTTCTCAGCTTATCTTTAAGCAGTAAATAAGCTCCACATGGTCTGATTTTTGGTCCTAGGTGATCCTTGGTATGTGAACTTTAGGAATTCTCAGTTTTTGTGGTATTGCTTATTAGTTTAGA
This sequence comes from Artemisia tridentata subsp. tridentata, assembly GCA_021014915.2. Classification (NCBI taxonomy): domain Eukaryota; kingdom Viridiplantae; phylum Streptophyta; class Magnoliopsida; order Asterales; family Asteraceae; genus Artemisia; species Artemisia tridentata. Next base: position 351,922,747 of record CP139508.1, read on the forward strand.
GCTTAATTTTTAAGCCCAAAATTTGCCTTGTTGGACTGTTCTTGTTCTATGCATCAGTGTTCATTATTACTTATTTAGTGATTGTCCAGTGCTTAATTGTAGGTTCTTTTACCTTATTCATGTTTCATTTCAGCTTATTGTTAGTTCATTAGCTTATCTCAGTTGCCTTTTAGCTTATTTTTGGCTTATTCAGCCTAATAGAACCTAGTTTTAGCTTATTTCTTTGAAAAGTGCACTGATCAGCCTAATTGGCTTATTTGTGAGCTTATTGAAGGTTTTCACAAATAGTTGTAGTTATATAAAATGCTTATTATTTAGTGCTTATTAGGTTTCTAAAAAAAAATAGTTAAAGAAAAAAAAAGTTGAGGCCAGGATTCGAACCTGAGACCTCAGCCTTCCAAAGCACACAACAACACACACAAGCACCAACTGCCCTAGGGACTTTCTCTGGTTAGTCCTTGCACAACATTTTACTTAACCAAGTTTTCCAATTTAAGCTTATTTCAACTGTCCAGCTTATTCCAGCTTATCTGGATAAGCTATCACCTCAAGCTTATTTTTCCTAGAATCAGTACACCAGTTACGACTTTTTTGTATTTTTTTCACATTTTTCCATTTTCATTTATTATTTTTAATTAATTTTTCTTTTAAAACTAGTTTTTAATTCATAACAAAAAATATAAAAGTAAAAAAAATATAATTCTTTTTTTTAAAATTTTTTCTTTTATCATTTAAGAATTAGGAAAATTAAATTTGCACTCGTAGGGTTAATTTTATAGATTTCACTTTTTAAAGTTCGTTTTTAGAATTCCCGATTTGCATTTTTAGTGTAAATTGATTTATGCTTAATTTTTCTTTGTAAATTTGCTTTCCATATCTCATTAGAATTAAAAAACACCAAAAATCCAAAATCCACACTTCAAGCACTTTAATTCCAAACCTTACACGAAATCCTCGATTCACACCTCGCTGGGACACGAACCGGGTAATCACTTGCCCGGTATCTCATATCGTATTCACGGGTTTTGCACGTTGGCCTTTTTCCCAAAGGGTTGACTTGTTGATACCCGCGTCTCACGCGTATCCGTCTGATATTATTTATATATACTTTCCCACGGATCACTCACATATT